>PVJA010005303.1:0-79982 GCA_004027025.1 Myocastor coypus | reverse complement strand
TCCCTGGCTGTCCCACTAGGTGAGCCATCTCTCTCCCCCACCCCGCATCTGTTGTGCTGCTTTTGCTTTACCACAGATCTGAAGCAACATCTGCTGACTCTAGACTGGATTTCCCGAAACAATCAGGAAAAACACGTTTTCTCCTGAATGTCGATGGGTGGGAGCCTTTTACTATCGCACCAGAAAGCTGACCGACACAACTCTTCTGTAATAAGTATGGTTAGCGTTTGCAAAATGCATGCCCAAATAAAAGGATCCCTTTACTTTTGAGAAAATTTGAATCAGGAACAGTTTGGGCACATAGCGCATGAGGCTACACCCCAAATTAGGATGGCAAGCAATTTTCAAGAAGGAACTTGAAAGTTCCAGTGTTATAAGCACCACATTTCTAGTAATGCCTCTGTGTAGAGGGAGGAGCCAGCACCATTGTCGTGAAATCCCAGTGCACACGACTGACCATGTGACATCAACGCTAGGGCACAGTGACATTTGTCTGGATCATGCAGAAAGCCTACCAAAAGTTGTAGTCCATTCTGAAAAGACAAGGCCGGGATGCCTTCATTGGTGCATTTAGCAAGGTCACACCAGGGATGCACAGAGAGGCTGAGCCTTCCACCAGCCATGTGCACGGGAGACCCGAGGAAGGCAAGTCTGTAGCTCATCACTTAGCATCTATAGAATCATGCTTCAGAAGATTGTTTAGGAAACTGTTCTTTCCGAGCGTGGGCTCAACCCATTTCGGATACACTCTTTACCACTATACTCCTTGTAATGAAGCTCTTCCGCTATTCTTTTAAGGTGTACTTGGTAGAAGATCTCGCTGTGCATCTTGGACTGCTAGTGAACCTCATGCTTCAGCCTCCCCAGGGCTGGGATTATGGGCGTGCACCTCCATGCTGGGTCCTGGTGGCCAGCCCCATGCCCCCGGGGTGGGCGCTGCCCTGGCATGTGTCCCGGTGCTCGGACCCAGGCGCTTAGATCTGCGAGCCATCTCCGTGGGCCCGCCTTCCGCTCGTCTTATTGATAGCTGCTGAGCAAGAGTCATATCAGCTGCTGATTTCAGGAAATAATATTGATAGTCTCAGAAAGAGGTTGACACAACCATAGCAAAGTCTGAATGTGAAATGTTGTAGAATTTAGAACTGGCTCAAAGCCTACATTTGCAAGCTGGATGCATCTGAGGAATTTAGCTTGCCCTTCTACCTATGAGCTCTCTGCCTAGTAAAATGGAATAAAGAAATAACCGTGTGTTGCTGCGTGGTGGGCAGAGGCCGCAGAGTCGGTATGTGGGGACGAGCGCCCAGGCCTCGTGTGCGGTGGCTCTCTGAAGCTCATTCACTCTGACCCCAATGCTCACTGCAGACCACACCTGCCGCATTGTGCATCTGTGAGAAACAGCCCCGCCGTGCGCCTTGACCTCAGACAACCATGGGGATATAGCAACGTCACGATGAAGTAAGGTTTTCCTTTCTTTTTTTCTTTTTTTCATTTATGTGTTTGGTACAAGGTCTCACTGTGTAGCTCAAACTCCTAGCGATCCCCCTGTTTTCAGCCTCTGAAGCACTGGCATTACAGGCGTGCGCCACCACACCCGGACCTGATCCACTGTTCAGCACACCCTGGGAGTGGGGCTGGCGCGGCATGTGGGAAGGTTTTCCATTTTTAGTGGGCCTTAGCAAACCCAGCTTGACCTAAGCATGTTCAAAGACATGTAAAGATATCAATATTCCAAGTGTGGGACATGCCACTTTAATTTGTTTAAAATAATTTGCAGTACTGGGATCAAGTCCAGAAAATTTGCACTGAGCCTTATTTCCATTTGATTGTTGATTGATTGGTCTCTACTTTGAACTTAATTTAAGCTGGAGTGATTTTCAAGTGTAGAATTTGCAGCTATAGTTGGAGTATTGGGGTTGTAGCAGCTGAGTCTCCGGCAAGCATCCATGGAGACTGACGTGGCACCCACGCTATGGGTGCCACGCTACGGGTCAAGGATGGGAGTCCCCGGATCTCTTACCAGTCACGTGGATGGAGACCACCCTCCTTCAGCTCACTCTATACACAACAAAACAGACTGAGAGAGTAAAAGAGAAGCAGCCGTGGCTAAACGTCCCAGGGGGTTAAGGCCCAAACAAAATGCGAAGAAGCTGGGCTATTTCGGAAGTTCCTAACCTCACCCCACACTCCCACGTAATCACTGGGTTATAGTAATTTTCCATTGACACTCTTAGAAGTACTTCAGTAGAAAAGTCACTAAATATAGGCGATTCAGTCTTGTCACAGCATCTAGTCACTGACTCACAGGCTGAAATGTGGACCCAGTGGCCGTTCTGATTCCCATGAAGACTGGAAGGTGAATTGGAGCTGTGTGTGTGTTGCTCACTTTTAACAACTTTTGTGAAATTCATGTTAATTATCAGCAGTCGCCAATAGGGATCATCTGGTCAACTCCCACAAGTGCCTCTTTGCTGCTAAATGTCCCTGAAATGCCTGCAGGAAGCCTGGGTCACCCTGAATTAGGAGTACACATTCATCTCAGTTATGCAGGCTTTCTAAAATGTACTGGACACTGTCATTTGACAAAATAAAAATAGACGCTTATATCTGCACTGTGACTTCTGTTTTCTAAAAGCATCCACAATGCAGCGGTGCAATTGTGCAGTTCTTAAGCTGTGCTCACCTGGCCATCTGTCTAGATTTCATGATAAGCTCATTTTCCTCGTATTGGGTTTCATTGCTATCCTGGTTGTTTTTATGAACGGCACAAAGTAAGCCTCGGCTTCAGTTTCTTCCATCCTGTGCACTGCACAGGCATGGTGTGCTCAGAGACGCGGAGCATGGCTCTGGGTCCCCCTTGCTTATAGCTATGGCTTCTTCTGTTCTCTCCTACAGAGAACAATGTGAGGAAAAAATGGGAGAAGCATTCAGCGTCTCCTAGGGAACATTAGTATGGATTCCATGAATACTCGTCTCACTCATCCTGTGAGTGGATGTACAGTCTCTGCAGTTTTAAAGTTCCCATTATTACAGCTTTATAACATATCCATCGAAAATGAGCCAGATGTGGTGGAGCAGGCTTGTAATTTGAACACTTGCAGAGGCAGGGGCGGGAAGACTGCAAACTCAGACTCCAAGTCTGCAACTTAGGGAGACCAAGTCTCTAAGTAAAATAATGAAGGTAGCTAGGGAGATGGGTTCTATTCATGTACTGTGAAAAGAAGTATTCTACGTAGTATCTGCTGCTGGACTGGGTTTGCTTCCTTTAGATTTGCATGGCAATGCCAGAATGCTCCTGTGGCTCTTCTCTGGTGCAGCAGATCTGGCGGGGGAGAGCTGTCCACAGAAGCCCACAGTACCTGAGCAACATCCGCCCTTGCGAGTCCCGCTGGAGTTAAAATTAGCATGGCTGTGTCAAACCCGCTGGAGTTAAAATCAGCATGGCTGTGTCAAACCCGTCCATGGCCCGAGTTCTGACTCACCTTTCGTCTCGCTCCAGGCCACGCTCCCTTCTACACAACCTCCGTGAAGAGCCCCAGGAAGTCAACGCTGCGGCCTGCAGTCTTCCGCTTCTTTCTTTGTGCAGCAGCGGTTGTCCAACCTGGGCAACCTCAGAAGGGATTCCTAGAAGCCAGCATGCAGCAGAAACACATATCGAAATGACACCACCTTCTTCTGAGGTCTGTAAAATGCATTGCTGGTCACATATCATCAAAGAGAAGCCTGTGATTGGGAGAATTTGATGATGTCTATTAGCGTGAGAAAATGGTTCTGGCACCGGGGAGCTCCCTGTCACAAGCAGGCTTGAGCCAGGGATGACAGTTACAGACCGATGCAGAATCTGTCCGAGGTCCTCCAGGCCAAGGATGGTGTGGGAGGGGAATGCATTGGAAATCAAAGATGAAGGAAAGTAATAGAGAGCCTATTATAAGTAAGAAAGGATAGATAGATAGATAGGTAGATAGGTAGATAGACAGACAGATATCCATGCTATAAATCCTCAAATCTCAGAAATCAAGTAGTCGCATCCAAACATTTCCCCCTCAAATATATCACATTCAAACTGCTGAAAATAAAAAGTAAACCATCTTGAACAAAGCCAGAGGCAGGGGGAGGGATTTTGTTTACAGAGGGAGAAGGGCGAGACCTACCGGGTGTCTCTCTTCACGTTCTGCACAGGCTAGAGAAGTGTGGAATGAAGTATGCAACAGGCTGAAAGCAAAGAGCCACTGACCTAGACTTGTCTATCCAGGAAACCTAAGTGCAGGAAATATAAGGTTTCCTGGATAAACAAATAGTGCGGGAATTTTTGAGCAGTAGGCCTACTTTGCAATAACTAGTCAAAGAAACTCTTCAGAAGAAATGAAAATGACAAAGGCTGGAAATTCAGATCTTGAAAAGTGGAAAAGCTTAGAGAAGGAATAAATAAAGAAAGAGAAACATCATCCTCTTTGTTCTTTTGGAGGGGGCAGTACCAACAATTGAGCACCCAGTCTTCCTACTGAGCTACTTCCCTTTCTCATTTTCTTTGAGACAGGGTCTCATGAAGTCACGTATTTGCCTAGGATGGACTTGAACTTGTGACTCCTGGCTCACCCTGAAGAAAGCTGGGGTTGCAAGCTGACATCACAGCCTGGGCCTCTTCCTTATGCTTGACCACCTAGAGGGTGAGCATCCACTTGTGGAAGGCCACAGCACCAGTGAACTGGGCCATCATAGCAGATTGTGGCGCACCACCGGAGGGGATGGGGGGTGTCAGGAATGCTCTGGAAGAGGCAGCCTCTGTTCCCCCTGCGACAACAGGCTGTTGTCTGGACACAAACATGTTAGCTCTCGAGGCATATCACAAAATCTTGGGCAACCATTAAGAAGATGCGTAACTTATATGCTATCATGGGAGGGGAGATGAAACCATATTAAACCATTAAAATTAGAAAGACAATTATCGAGTGAAAAAATAAATAAGAAAACATCAACGAGAAAAACAAGGCCCAAATTCAAGGAATAGAAACACATGATACACATGATAGATATATCTTACTTTATATTATTTATTATTATTATTTACTATATTTATTATTATTATTATTATTATTATTATTATTATTATTATTATTATTATTATTATTATTATTTTGCAGTACCAGGAATCAAACTTGGGGCCTTTTGCTTGCCAGGCTCATGCCTATGCCACTGGGTTATCTCCCCGGGCCCAACTTACTTTATTTGCTTGTTTGTTTATTTATTTATTTAATGTATTTGGTCAAGGGTCGCACTACGCGGCTCAGACTCAGCGATGCTCGTGTTTTTCAGCCTCCCTAGCACCAAGATTATAGGCATGCGCCACCACACACAGACTCAGTGGCTGGATCGCAGTGCTGGGGGGGCAGGGCCTGTGCGACATGCAGGACTGGGAATCGACCCCAAGTCCCTGTGCTTGCCTAAGCAGGCACTTAGTCCGCTGAGCTATCTCACTGGCCCCTCACTTTATTTTAATTTTTGGGGATTTCTTTATTTTTATTAGTTGATGTGTGCAGTATATAATATTTACATTTCAGTTATGGACTGTTTATATCAATGGCCTACACATGTCTATCGAAATATAGAGTATTATAATGAATAATCCAGATTTGATTATAATACTAAAAGAAATTTACTTTAAGGGGTGGAGAAATACCAAGGACAAAAAAAAAAAAACAAGACCAGCATGGTCACAAGAAAGATGCCGCGGTCATCTTGATCTCAGAACAAAAGAATCACCAGAGTCATAAGAGATAAGGAAGACAAAATCCAACGTTGCAAGAAGCTGTGATGTGTGTCCATCTAATTAGAAAGCATTAGAATTCAAGAAGCATAAGCAAGGACATAGAAAAATTTCATTCTCGGTGGAGGACTTCCTCGGCCCTGTATCAGCAACTGGTAGACCCAGAAGATGAAGCGTCAGCAGGCACCGTTTTCCGTCTGCAGGTTTCCCCATCCAACCACGGTCGGATAAACTCTCCCAAAAGCAACTGGGACATAGCCAACATGGAGCATAGCCGGCAAAAGAAAACAGCTTAGCACAGCCTAAAACAAAGGAATCGTAGCTCATGTGCTCAGACCACAAGGAGGTTGAAATCAATAACGTCATGATAGTTGGAAATTTCATAGTGTTGAGAGAACATGCAGTGCACTTCTGAAGAAACTATGGTTCAAAGAAGAAATTTTCAAGAGAGAAGTGAAAATAGTTTGGGCTACATAAAAATGTAACTGACACGGCGGGGGAGACAGCTCCGTGGCATAAGTCCCTGCCTGGCAAGCTCAAGGTCCTGAGTTCAATTCCCAGTACAGAAAAAAAAAAAAAAAATGTGGCTGACAACGTGAGTGGATCCAACTAAGCAGATATTAGACGCAGTTTAAAGTCTTAAATGCATATCTTACAAGGAAGGCATATCTGAAATTTTATAAGCTAGGATGCCAAGGTAGGAAGCTAGAAAGACAAGAGAAATTAAATATCGTAGTGGGAAACAAGGCAGGTGTCTCCTCTGTCACCACTCCACCGGACATCTCCAGTCCTCTCCACCACAATGGAAAAGAAAAAGTCGTCACAGCAGTAGAGATGGAGAAGGGGTAAGTGAAGCTGTGTTCACAGACAACACACACGTCTATGCGCAGGGCACACAGAGATGTCAGCTCACAGCTCCGGTCACGCAAACATCAGCTGCTTCCCTGCATGCCAGTGTGAGCAACTGGAAAGGAGAATTTCCACACAGCAATTCTAGTACCTCCCCAAATGAAATCACTAGAGGTAGGTGACACAGATTGTGGCCCAAGATCTCCAGGAGGAAACCTATGCTGCGAGGGATATCAAAGACCATGTGAACAACCGGAGAGGTGCTCTGTGGCTTAGGATAAGCAGGTAATGTCATTTACCTGCCATTTGCCCTCAACTGCATCTACAGAGAGAGACACCAAGGAAAAATTGCGCCTAGGTTATTTTCTGTGCACTCACCACCTAATGCCAACATTTATACACAGAAAGCAGAAGGCCTAGGAGAGTCAATAAAAGAAAGACAATCAAAGTCACAGACCAGCACTCCGAGACTCAAAAATCCACTGGGCAGCTTTGATAAACAACCACAGAGTGGTGCTGGTGGCAGGACCGGCAAGGAGAACAACAGAACAGGCGGAACGCAGAACCCAGCCCAACGGGTGAGGCTCACCGTAGTACAGAGCGAGCAGCCTTTAGCCAGCGTCACTGAGACAATGGCACCTCCATGCCTCAAAGCTTTATTCTAGACCCAAACCTTATATTTTTGCAAACATTAGTTCCAAATGCATCGTGCGCCTACATGTAACATGTCAAAATCAGACAATTTACATGCGAGATATAGAATAAATCCCAGATGATCTGGATTTGCTGATGGCTTTTTAAATGCATGGTTGATCAAACCACGATCATCTGGACTTGGTTGCAAAATTTTAAATATGCTCTATAAAACAGGAAATAAATGAGAAACAGGGAAAATGCTTTTGCAAAAGGTATTTAATAGAGAATGAATATTAAAAACACACAGAAATGTAAAATATGGAGCCACAAAAAGTTACTTGAAGTGCACATTGCTTAACCGATGACCCTACCAGTGTAACCCTCACTCCATGATGTCTTGGAAAAGGCAAAACTGAGAAGGAGGAAAAAGCTCAGAACTCAGAAATAACAGAACGAGTGTGGGACCATGACCTAAACTGACACCTGCCACAGATTCTGCAGGTGACAATGGTGTATGAGGAGGTCAAAGTCATGTGTCACTTGGGTACTGAAAACGAAACCAATCCTGAACGGGACCACACAGGGCACAGGACTCTGGGTGCTGGTGGGAGTGCAGATGGCTCGTCGCTTTGGAAGGCAGCGTTTGTCGTAGCCTTCTCAGAAAGCTCAGTGTAATCATACCATGCCACTCGCCAGCCCCGCTCCTCGCTGTCCACCCAAATGAACGGAGTGCCTGTCCACACACAAACATGCACGTCAATGTTTATGTCAGCTACGCTTACAAGTGTCACCGTAGGAAGTGGCCCAGACGGCCATCCCAAGGTGAGTGGGGAAGTCAGCTGCCGTACACCCAGAACATGGACTATCACTCAGCAATAAAAATAAATAAAAATGCCAAGCCACGCAAAGACCCAGAGCAACTGTAAATGCATACTACTCAACTAAAGAAGCCTCTGCCTGGAATTCTAAGTCACTATCTGAAAAGGTAAACAAACAAACAAAAAAAAAGCCACAGTAAGTGACAAGTGGTTGCAAGGCTTTGTGCGACAGAGGCAGGGACAACAAAACAGAGGCGATTCTTAAGGCAGGGGACCCACGCCTGTGCCACAAACAGCAGACCTCGATGGGACACACTCGTGACATTTCAAGAGCAGTGCTGATTCAGGCCCTGACTCTGGCTCATGACGACGCACCGGCCTCAGCTGCCCTGCATTGGTGGCACTTGCGCTGCGCCAGCCAAGATCCAAGGAACATGGGCCTCCTATGCCATGTGCAGGGCGGTGGGCGCTCCGTCTCCTGCTCAATCTTTATACAGCTCTAAAACTTCCCTAAAAGTAAATTCTGCACAGGAGCTGTGGTGCGTTCTTATAAGCCCAGCAGTCCAGGAGACTGAGGCAGAATAGTGAGCTCAAGCCAGGCCTGGAAACAATGATTCAGCAAGATTGCTATGGTTTGTGTCTCGTTGTCCCCCCAAAACCTCATGCAGTCATAGGGTGAGGGTTTCTAGAGTTTGAGAATAATACAGGATCAAGGCCAGGACTTGGGTCTTAGTGCTACTGGGATTATGAGTGTGAGTACGGTAGCCAGCTGGGGACATAGAGCCTGAGTGCACCTCAAGGGGGGCCACTTCCTCTCTGTAGCCGTTGTTGCTGCTGCACCTCCCTTTTGCCCTTGCTGTTTTGCTGCCTTCTGTCCTCGTGAACAGCTGCCCTGCGCCACCGTGCCTTGGAGCCAGCTGAGTATGGACTGAAGCCTCCAGGAAGTGCGAGCTAAGTACACCTTTCCCTCCTTCATTTTGGGTGTCAGGTATCTGTCTCAGCAATGACAGAACAGTAGCTGAGACAAAGACCCTGGTTCAGGAAAAGGCAGAGAAAGGCTGCACATGTAGTTTACTGTGAAGGGCCTCCAGCCAGTGCCACACTATGTGAAGGAAGGGAGGAAGGGAGGGAGGGAGGGAGGGAGGGAGGGAGAGGGGAGGGAGGCAGGGAAGGAGAGGGGAGGGAGAGGGGAGGGAGGGAGGGACAAAAGGAGGGAGGAAGAGAAATGGAAGGGAAGACAGGGAAGGGAAAGAAAGCAAGAAAGAAATAGGAGAAAGAAAGAAGGAAGGAAGAATGAATGGAAAGAATAAGGAAGGGAGGGGCCCGGGAGACGGCTTAGGTGAACAGGCCCGCCTGGCAAGCGCAAGGCCCTGAGTTCGATCACTGGTTCTGAAAAAAAAAAAAAAAAAGAAAGAATAAGGAAGGGAGAAAGGAAGGAAGGGAACATGAAAGAAGGAAGAGAAAGAAAGAGAGAAAGAAGAAAGAAAGAAAGAAAGAAAGAAAGAAAGAAAGAAAGAAAGAAAGAAAGAAAGAAAGAAAGAAAGAAAGAAAGAGAAAGAATATTTTAAAATACTGTGTTAATTTACAAAAATTCCGCAGAACTACATAGCCTATAATCCTGAAAATGTTTACGGAACACGTCCTGCTTGTTCTCTACCAACATGGTACGGGCTCATGGTGGCAGCGTGGCTACCGACGACACCCTCAGTCCCACAGTGTCGCTCAAGGACTGTGGATTCGCAGCTGGGCTGTGGTATGCAAATATAGATGATCTGAGTGCGCCTCGGCGCTATTGTGCCCCGCCGTCTCCGGCGGCGCAGTGCTTGCCTCCCTATAGCTCATATACATGTCTCGGGTTCTTCAGGCTTCCGGCAAACTGATCCCGGAACATCTGCGAGGAGCCTTAAATACCTCTCAGGCCCCATGGGAATGAATATGACTCAGACATAAACAGGCGCTTTTTTAATATCTAGAATCCCTATCAATTTCGTGGCAACTATAAATAACCATTCATTTACAACCCTAAAACTACTTTCTTCGATTATGCTTCATATAATTATATATATTTTAAATGCAAATATTTGTTTATAAATATTATTCAAAGAACTAATAAGCTCTTTTAAATACCAAAATATCTCACTTTCTCTAATTATGATAATTTTATAGCTGGATAAATAGCATGTCAGCCTGCCTGCCCCTCCTTTCCCCATTGTGGTGTGCTCAAATGGGAAATCTAAAGAGATCCAGTCGGCTGCAGATTTTCCAACTGCTTCTGGGTTAGAACACAGCATGCTAAGGGAATGTGTGCTGCTTTAAATGCGTGGACTACACATAAAATCGCGGGGAAAGGCAGCTTCCATTATTTCACCTAGGAGGAGGTGCTTAGGACAGTTTATTGAACATATATCACTTTGTCTGATTTTTTTTTTCCTTCCTGTTTGATCAAGCCCAGATAAAACAAATCTAAATGTGGAGTCCAACAACTTCAGTTCTTTTCAAAGAAAGATAATATTTATTTATTTATTTATTTATTCATTTGGTCTTTTTGAGACAGGGTCTCACTGTGCGGTTCAGGCTGGCCTTGAGCTCGCTTTTGTAGCCCAGGCTGGTCTTGAACTCTCACCGATCCTCCTGTCTCAGCCTCCAAGTGCTGGGATTACAGGCATGCACCACCACGCCCAGCGAAGAAAGATATAATTTTTAAATGAAAAGAAACACAAGACCTGAGGGAGTCAACCAACCACTGGGACAAAATGCACCTAACAGACACCTTTAGCAAGGGGCCCAGGGATTGCCAAGCCAGGTGCTGAGGCTACTTGTTACCTATCCTCCAAGAGCTCTCAGTGCTAGAGGCCAAAGCAGGAGTGTCACCCTGGAGAGTTGGCTGGTGTTGACTTCTCTGTGTCTACACTGAGATGCTGAGTTGTTTGGAAGCCTATGAAGATTGCAATGAAGTACACATGCTACTACCCGCCCCACCCCGTAGATTGTCATGGATTTCCACATATCCACCACAGTAGGTTACCTTTTTCCACTAAGAACATAGGCAGTTGACAAGAAGCACTCAGGACATGTAGCTCCAATGTCGCTTCCTGCCAAAGCCTTCCCTCAGCTCAAACAAGCTTCAATAGACTGTAACTGTCACCACAACCTTTCTTCACACTTCTAACTGCCCGTTTTATTGATGAAGTTTCACCCAGCTGCGTGCAAGTTCCTTGAGGGTACCTGCCTCTCTGTCTGGCTCCTTGAGTCATGAATCAGCACATACAGGGTCCTGCAAGTGGCGAGGAGATGCTGGCCCTAGCCGAGGGGACACCAGTCACTGGACTGTGGTACAGGCTTTCCTCTCAGGTCGTTCTTGTGCAAGTTCTTCCCGGAGCAATATCCCTTGGGGAGCCTCAACCACCAAAGATGGATCTGCTAACGCTCAAGTAGAAATGGGACTGAAATGATTTCATTCTTTATCAAAGGCACTTGACCATGTGGTGAAGGGAGGGCCGCTTCCCACAGGGAGCTGACAGCTCAGCCATGGCATCGGGGGACTGGAGGACTCTACCTCCAGAGCAGACGCTGTTCAGGCACACTCCAGTTAGCAAGCAGTGATGTTCACATGACAGCAACGCCTTTATTTCAATTCATTAGAGCCACAAGTGCTGTTTGATCTTATGTTGAGATATCTCACTGGTAATTTTGCCTGGCTTTGATAGACTGAGTAAATTTAAACATTGTCAATTCCATATTCCTTTCAAAACTCCAAGTTTTGTATCAAACATTGTGAATATTTCTAAAGAAACTATAAGAATAGAAACTTAAAGATGCGTTTTATTGAAAATTACTCCTAAGTGATGGCTCATGTATCCAATACCATATCAAACAGGACTGAAGAGTTTCATAATGATACGACTACAGACAGGGTCTCACAAACACCGCAACGCTAATATGGCCGCAGTAGAGAAGGGAATTGTGTTTATACTCTGAAACTTAAGTTTCTATAATAGCTATTGTTCAGGAAAAGTTAGCGATGTATCCACTTCTTTCCATCATCATTTCCTCCACAGAAACTCTAGACTCCTACAAGTTCCTTGTGGTTTTCCTTTCTCCCTGGTTTGCCCTGCTCTATTCCCGCCTGACTCCATGGCAGTGTCTTTGAAATTTAGACAACCCATGGAGCAACTAAGATATTTTTAAAGCTTTTATTTGTTTATTTATTTATGGCCGGCTCAGCCTGTCCTGGGGGTAGGGCTGGCACAGCGTATGGTGCTGGTGATTGAACCGTGGATGCTGCAGTAGCCTAAGTTTGCCTACACAGGCACTTTAGACAGCTGAGCTATCTCACTGGCCCAGCAACTAAGATATTTTTAATAGGGATTCACAGTATCAATACTCTACGCCACACACGCTATGTGAGAAACATTTCCCCAAACAGTGTTCACAGTATATACACACACCGCCATACTACTTCTGAAAAGAAAGGAACAGGAAGGACAGGAGTCCAGCTCAGTGCCAAAGCCCTGGGCTCCATTGCCAGTACTGCAAGAATAAATAAATAGAAGGATACATCAGGACGCAGGAAGTCTCGAGCTCACAGTGCAGCTCTGCAGGAGAGAGCTAGCCAGCCAGCTGCAAAGGCCCCATGTTCCTCTCCTGGCACGACAACCACAGCCAGGGAACCATAAAATAAAAATACAGCTTGTAGCTACAGCACAGTGCCGGGCCCTGTAGAACTCCGTGTGCTGCATGTGGAGCCCTTAACTCAGGGCACATCATTCATAGGCCAGGGACAGCGTGAGGGAAACGTTAGCATGCACGGTCAATGCAGACCCTGCCTGGAGGCTGCAGCCCGCTGGAGCACAGCTCACAGGCACACGCCCAGGGTGGGAACGCAGCAGGCGCCTCCACTCTGCAAGTGTGGGAGCAATGGCTGGGACCAGAGGGACAACGAACTCCATGTTCCTGGAGGGAACTTCCTAGCGGGTGACCCGAGATGCCGCAGGAGCTTAGCCAAGCACAACCTGAGCTGCTGATGAAGACTGCAGTGTTGGCACGAAGGGCGGAGGTGGCGCACAAGGCCGAGACTGTGCTGGCGAGTGTGAGTGGCAGGGAGGGCCACAAAGGAAAGGTTCTCAGCCCAAAACAAAATGTTTTCTTCCCACTTTAGGGACCACCCTAAGGATCTTGTAGTTACCTCCTAAACAAACTGGAAAGTGTTCTGAGCTTTGTTGACTATGGAGGTTTTACAGGAACACTACCTGAGCAAAGCCAGTACGGGGGCTCAGCTTGAACCTAAGGCTCTCTGCAAATGGGAGAGGGAAGCAGAAGAGCAACCCGGCAGAGATTTGTAGAGGCCACTTCACCGTGTGGAGGTAGGGTTAGAGGCCAGGAGGCAGGGAGGGAGGATGGGAGGGGAATTGGAGCAGAGGCCAGGAGGCAAGGAGGGAGGTGGGGAGGAAGGGTTTGGGGCAGAGGCCAGGAGGCAGGGGGGAGGAAGGGAAGGGGCTTGGGGCAGAGGCCAGGAGGCAGGGGGGAGGGGGAGAGGAGGAGGTGGGGCAGACACCAGGAGACGCCTCCAGATTAGCCCACCGAGAACTGGTCAAGGCCTCATTCCTGGGAAGGAACACATTCAAGCGATCTTAAGCCAGCAAGTTGGACGCGATGTGTTGTGACAGTTATAGGAAACAAATACGTAGAGCACACCCTGGACGAACTTCTTGTAGGAAGCAGCATCCGGCAGGAGCTGGGCTTGGACAGGCAGCCTCTGCCTCCTGCTCCACACCCTCTGCCGTCACCTTTACATGGCTGCCTTACTGAGACACTGATTCACAAATCATTTGCAAACATACTTTGAAAGGAACGAAAATAAATGCGCGTCCCGTTTGCCTCTGAACGCTAAGGCCACTTCTGGCTGGGTTTCTGTTAGGGTCTGTGGCTTCCCGAAGATGCTCGAAGTTTCGCGCGGACCTGGAAGCGCTGCTGCTTTTTGGAGCAGTCTATGCAAAGGCAGACATTCCATTTTTCAATAATGAGCAAACATGAGAATAAACACGCAGTAACTACATACAAAAGCATGTACAGAAAATCCTCGGATGTCTGAAACATGCAATTCCTCCTGACCCAGCTATTCCACTTGTGGGTAGCGTCCTGACACGGGTGAGACCTCGTACCGTGGCCATGCACGAATGCGCGTGACAACAGCGTCGCACTCAGCACTTCATAGCTCAGACCTGGGAACGGCCCGTGGAGCATCGGCAGATGAGAAGGAAGGAAAGTGTTGTCGTCACACACCGCGGGGCACAACTGTTCCAGAAAGAGGGGCGGCCTTGCGTCATTCCTAGGAGAGTGGGTGCACCTTGGGACGTTAGCGTTAAGCAAAGCCAATCAGACGCCCGAGCGTATGTCACATGGCTTCTTTTATGCCAGTAGTCCAAATTAGAAACCTGGAGAAAACTAAGACGTAGAGAACAAGAGGTGCGGAGATCGGTCATGGACGCTTCACAAGGGGCAAGGCATCAGGAGGCAGAGGGAGAGGCAGAAGCGGTGGGCAAGGGGAAAAGGAAAGAAGGCTTGCCGTGCGCACCGGCCGCACGCAGGACGGCAAGCAGCATGCACTGCAGACGCATTAGCAAAACAAACAATGCTCTGCGCAAGGCAAATATTGTTGATTTCATACGGCTCAGCCTAATATCCCGTAGCCCAAGAGAAATCTGGGAGCCCGCCGGGCACTGCCTTAGGGAGCCGTGGGTGTGCAGATGCCCACCCAGGTGCGGTCCTCTGTGCCCTCAGATTCATCCTCTGTATCACAAAGGAAACTAAAAAAAAAAAAAAAAAAAAAAAAAAAAAAAAAAAAAAAAAAAAAAAAAAAAAAAAAAAAAAAAAAAACCCAAAGCGCCGTCTGCTTTCTTCGGGAGTCAATCAATGAAGAGATCTATAATGATGAGCGCAATGTGGGCACCAGCGCCAGCGGGAGCACCGCGGAAAGGGGGAAACGCCACGACGGAGCTTATCTACGTACTCAGCAGCTGATAAAGCCTGACAAGTTAATTAAGTCACTTTTATTAGGGTTGCAACAGCATGCGATGCGTCAGTGATAATACACTTAACTGGTGTGGACAATATTTAAAAAAAAAAAAAAAGACTGAAAAAATAGTAATTAAAAGTTTACACTTCACAAATCATTCAAACTTAGTTGCTTGTATTAATAAAATCTGGCCTACCAGGTGAGTTTTAAAACACAGAATAGCCCTAGAAGGATGGAAGAAGTCGAGGAGTTTGCTCAATGTGTTCAAAATGGGAAAGAGAATGAATATTTCATAGTATAATCTGAAAGTATCAATATTTAAAAGCCTGCCTACTTCACAAATTCTTGACACAATTTATGCTTCTGAGAGGATTATATTAGGTTGGGAAATTTCTTCTCTGGTAGTTTAGCAGGCTAAGGGATGTGTTCAGTATCTCAAGCCCATTTTAACTAATTTCGTTCCTAGGGTCAAAACTTTCTGAAAATAACTGATCTGGGATGTTCATTATTAACAGTATTCCTCTCTTGTTAATGGTTTATGGTGAGGTTCTCAGAGTATTATGAGATTATAAAAATTCTATCCCAATAAATGTGTCTATAGCCATAAATTGAATATAAGTTATAGTGGTTGAGTTCCACGTTGATTTATGCTGGTCGTAAGACGTAGCCACGCGTACACTGCAGAATCTGCTGGACGGTGGCATATGGCTGACTCTGGAGGTGTGGAAGATTCAGAAATAACCCCCATCAGAGGAAAGTGATTCCAAAATGAGATCAGAAAAATCACTTACAAAAATATTTATTAATCCACCACTAAACCTAGGCTGAGCAGGCGATGACTGCTCCAGCAATTCATTTCCTAAGAATCTTCTTTGAGTTGACGAGAGAAACCCGAGCCAAAGGAAAGTGTTTTCGGAGGTGATTATCCATCAAAGCCAAGTGCCTTCTACAGAGGTTGGCTACCTTCGCATGCTGGGTGCCTGTATCCACTTAGGAAAACTCTGCTTCTCAGGCTCTCAGTACAATTCTGACCTACCTATCATCATGGACACAGGTTTTCATAGTAAAATTAAGCAAGGCCATCTTAAATTTTGTAAAACTGGTGATATTTGCTTCTTCTGCAGTGTAAATCTTTAGAATGCAATAATTCAGTTCCAAACAGCAGAACAAAAATAGAAAGACTGTTAATCCTCAGGAGACTTCCCAGGGTGCCCCTGGTCGGGTCACTTCAGGGAATAGCAAGATGAGGGGTGGTTTTATACACAGTGTGTGTATCCTGCTCAGGAAGCCATTGTTGGTTACTTTGACACCAGCTCTAATTCCATTTCTCAGCTAGAAATGTGAATCAAGAATTATTTAGGCAGCTTGAGTGCAAATATATAATCTGGACATATTTCTAAGGAACATGTAAAATTCTTAGTTTTACATAAAAATGGAAATATCTGTCCATTTAGAGATTTGGTAATATGATTTTGTATTACATAGGAACTATGCGATAAGTTGAAGGTAGCAGGAAAGCTGCTGGCAAGGATAGCTACTAAGGCATGGCAGGATGAAATCAGTTAAGAACTTCATGCATCTTCTTCCAACCAAGAGGGAGACGCTAACCGTGGAAGGAGGGAACTCCACTCACCATGAGGAATGAGACATTGTAAGGGCGGCTTAGCACAGGGTGACTCCACAGTGGGTCAGCACAGGTGCACACAGCACAGGTGGGGCTGCCCCTGGAGAGCAGTGAGAGAATTGCTGCATCCTGGGCTCCACAGTGCCCAGTTGGTGTACCTTGGTAGTCTCAAAACAGCACGCAAAAATCACGCAAGCAGACTCTAAGATTAATTATCCTGAGAAGCACCTTGCTCTCCATGCGAGGCAACTTGCAACTCTTCACGGTCTTAAGAAAGTTCAGTTGAAGGAAATCTATCACTGTTGGTTAAATCTGATGACACATAATTTCAAAATTATAAAAAATAAAATGTTCGAAGCAATGCAATATTTTTCTTAAACATCCAAAATGTGTCAAATAATTTTAGAGTTTTTTTGTGCAGGGTCTCACTACACAGCTTAGATTCATAGTAATCCTCCTGTTTTCAGCCTCCCTACAACTAGGATTACAGGCTGCACTACCATGCCCAGACTTAGAATTTTAAATTTTTTAGTGCAAGCCTTTTTTGTTGTTCCAAGGTAGTCTGCATCTAAAATTTCTGTTCTTCAGAAAAAGATCAAGTTGCTTACCTGGAGCATTAATTTTATCAAGTTGTTGGAGGAGTCAGTAGTATTTATTTAGAGAGGCAACTCTTTGTCACTAAAATGATGAATGGCCTAATTTACAAATTTACGAAGATGAAGAAAACATTGTGCATGAAATTATTAGAACGTGTAATAGATCTTCCAGTTTAGAGAAGTAGATGCATGGTTGGGAGCTCGGGAAGGGGAACAGAGGACTGAGCCCACGACGGAGGTGAAGGGCCAGTGGCTCGGCGGAGCCCATGCGCCTTAGGGTAGAACCCTCTCTCCACGTGGCCTGCTACTCTGGTTTGTGGAATTCCCTGGAACTACTCTGACCAGCAAAGCCCACAGGCCCTTCCTTCTCCTTTGTTGCATTGAATGTTCTCTTGCTTGTTAGCTGAACAGAAGTACAAAGTAAATTAGCAAAGCTGAGCACCCTACACATTGTAAGGCTCATAGCCACTGGCAAGAGCAGTCTTCTCATTTTATAAATAACCTCTATTGGCTCATTTTCCAGAATAAAAACATGGAAAGTTGGATCCTTTAGATGACAGCAGTGAGACCCAAGCCTGGTCCTGTGGGCTGGAGGTTTCTGAGACAGGGCATGAGGTGTGCCCCAACGCCCTCCTCGTGGTGCGAAGCAGCGGCAGCCGAGGTCTGGAGGCCCTGCCCAGCTCTGGGTGCACGTAGCATCCAGCAACCCTGCTGAGGCAGGGTAGGGGCGCTGGGAGCCACTGCCTTCTCTCTCAGCGCCTCCCAAATGCATCCGGTGTGGCCCAGCGGAGTTCCAGGAGGGTGACTGCATTATGGTCCTCCCAGCTGACTCACCACTCCAACGCAGGTCTGGTGGGCAGAAGAGCTGTGCCCAGGGCCTGGCCTGGGAGGCTGTGTCCCTTGTCCCCCTTTGCTCTCTGCCTTCCAGCTGCTCCATCTGCAGCTGCTCCCCCGCCTTTCTGTGCCGCGCCTCCCTGCCTGTACAAACGTGGAGCCAAAATCAACATCTAGTCCTGTAAGATGTGGGTGCCCACAAGGGCGGGAAAGCAGTGACACAAGGAGGACTCCGCACCTTTAGGAAGCGGAACGGCAGGACATCTTTAGGCCAGTGGGTGGGTCCTTGGGGGGCCTCAGGACCTGCTTCCTCCCTGGCTTCCTGCACCGTCACTGCGACCAGATGCTCCCAGGCTAAGGGCCCCGAGACACGGGTGACCCACCGTGCTGGGGCTGCCACAGGCCAAACCAGTGGCGCCGCCTCCAAGTGGACTTCAGCCCGCGGAGCAGGGAGCTCAGGAAAGCTCTAACGCAGAGGTGGCGCGGCATGGGTCTTTAGCGGTAGTAGCTAGAAAGGGACT
Organism: Myocastor coypus; assembly: GCA_004027025.1. NCBI lineage: Eukaryota > Metazoa > Chordata > Mammalia > Rodentia > Myocastoridae > Myocastor > Myocastor coypus. The sequence continues at coordinate 61,328 of PVJA010005303.1, read as the reverse complement.
CGCGTGGCTCAGAACAACCTTCCTAGAATGCAGGCAGGAGCACACAACCCGCTCGGCCTCCGAAGCTGTCTGCCCCCTGGACGACTCCACTGGCCCAAGGACCCTCGCGCTCTGCCTTCTTTCCTCCTCTTAATCCTTCCTCCCTGTCATGTTTCTGCCTCAAGTTCACGTATCTGAAAAATGTCTGCCTGAAGACAAGGCCTAGGACTTGCTTAAAGTGTCTTCTCTGGTAAAACCAAGCAAAGAATGGCATCAACAAAAATGAAGAAATTAAATTGCCTGGGAATAAATGCTGTGGTTTATCAGGTTAAGAGATGTCTATAATTTCATATTGGAATTAAATTATAACAATCACATTACAAAATAGCAGTCATTCTCAAGAGAGATATTGGTGATAAAAATGTTTTTCAGCAGTAAGGAATACCATTAAAGACAGTGTACTCGTCATAGAAGCGATGCATTTTTGGTCTTCCCTAACCACCAGACATATTCACAGAGCCACTATTAACGTGGACTTAATTAAAGTGCCAAAGCCTATTTGAGAAGTGGTGTAACTTTTCAATCTGTGGATGGATTTCCAATACCATCCAAGAGGCACTGAGGACTTCACGCGGACTGTGGCAGACATAAGAGGCGAAGGGGCCACGCGGGGGCGCGGGAGGCCACCAGCACCCCAGCCCCTTTGGGCTGGCCGTGAGCAGTGGAGGTGCTGAGGGCCTCGGTGGGGACGAAGCCCTCTGTTAGCTGCTCGAGGAGGAGCACAGACAGTAAGAGTCTCCATAGCGACGCTTCTCAGTAATGCGCTGAATAACTTAACATTTCCTTTTCTCCAGCCTTCCTTTGCAAGCACTTAGAAACATTCCCCCTTTTCCACTTTCAAATTGACTTTTCCTCGGTATGAAGCGCGCGCAGCCAGGAGGCAACAGAGCGCGCCTTCAGGAGGAGCTGCGCATGAGAGGCAAGGCTGGAACCACACGGACAATGCAGCAAGAAAATTCCCATTCCGCAGCTTTCTTATGTCGCTTCTGAAACAAGACGTGGGGCCATGCTGTTGCTGGGCTTAATAAAGATGGGTGCAGAAGGAGAATTAAAATTTATTCCACACCCTACAACATTCCAGATCCGGTTAGTAGAGAGAGAATCATGAACACACTACAACATTCAGGGAAACCAGAATTGTTATATTAAATAAACAGATTTTTTATTTTGTTCAAATAAACGTCCGCTCTGAATAACTATAAATGTCATATTTAAATACAAAGGTATATGTATGAAAGTTATGTCTGCATAATAGCACATAGAATAAATGAATAAAGGTTTTATTAAGAGAACTTGCTATCCTCTAACAGTTGCTTTTACAATGTATCATTTTGCAGTCCACATTAACATGTTTTCATTTTTATGGAGCCTAACTCATAGGCTAGGCAATAAATTTTAAAAGCTCTAAAGAAAATTATACTTATTTGCCATTTGCATTTGTTCATCTAAGAAGAATATGTTTCTTTCTGATACCCATTACTGTATTGGCTTTTAAAATTGGGACGGGGGGATTGAGTTTTTAGTTATTTGTTTTTGTTTTATGGAAGGACCGTCAGGGTGTTCAGGGTCTCACTGCTAGATCAGACTCATAATAATCCACCTGTTTACAACCTCCCAAGAGCTGGGATCACAGGTGCACACCACCACACCCAGTCTCAATTGCCGGCTCAGCATGCCCCAGGGGTTGGGGGTGGGGGTGGGACAGCATTGTAGGCCTGGGGATTGAAACCCCAGTCCCTAAGCCTGCTTGCAAGTGCTTTGATCCACTGGCCAGTCCTTCATTTTTTAGTTCTTTATATATTCTAGATATTAGTCTTTTGTCCAAACAACAGCTGGTAGAATCTTTTTGTCACTGAATGGATCGGATTCTCTCTTCACTCTGTTGGTGATTGCTTCTAATAAGTGGATAGTTGAGTTGTTCATTTTTTTGTGATATTTCCCACCCAACTGGGGCAACGTGACGGGCCTTTGGGGAGATGCAAATTACAGCGATGCTACAACTCCAACTCACTCCAGAAAGGGCAGCTATTAGTAAGAAATCAACCAATAACAAGTACTAATGAGGATATGTGGGGGAAAGGGAAAAATTATCCACTGTTAGTGGCAGTGTAGACTGGTCCACTCACTGTGGAGATTCTTCCAAACTTAAAACTAGAGATTCCACTGACAAGGATACGTCTGTGGGTATCACAAAGTTCAGCTTCTTTACCTCAGTGCCATATTGGAAAATCATAACATTGAACATCTGCTTAGGTCTACAAACAACCTACCCACCCCTGAAAACTCTTAGGCTGGGCCTAGATTCATGGACACGGCATGTGGGGAGTTTTGCAGAGTCATCATTGTCTCAGGAAGCTGGTGTCCACTTGTGTACAGGAGAAAAGAGACAAAAATCTTCACAAGAGAAATGCATGCTTCCATTCCCTGGGAAATGTTTGCTGTTTTGATAACTCGCCTGATGCAGGCAGACAGAAGTGTGATTTGAAAGAAAACTTCCGAGTCTCTCAGGTGACAGTGAAGGCGTGTCATAGCAAGAGCAGTGTTTTTCCAGAAAGAAGATGGTGCTGAACAACAGCAGCCATACTCGACTACGCAGCCACACGAGCCCGAAGACGGCCCTGCAGGTCCCACTTGCTACACTGGATGCATCAAATCACTGAGTCCAGGACTCTTCTCTCCCTTGGACGTGTGCATCTGAAGAGGGTGATGTCACTGCCTATGTCACCCTTCTACAGGACGCATCCCTTCTACAAGGACGGAGGAAGAGGTCTTGTAATCCGAGTCACAAATATTTTGCTTAGTCTTGTGTTTAGACTGACATGTGCAGTCACAATAGGATTGTCAGTGAGAATTTTTGCCCCCAGCCCTACCTGGTGGGTGACAGTAGGAAGAACCCATGTCTCTTCCCAGGAGGGGACACATGATCGTGCATTTTACAGGTCGCCAGCAATGTTCCCTGATAAGACTGGAGTCATCGCAAGTGCGTAAGGACATTATCAAGGTGAAGGAAGATCCATCAACATGTGACGTGCAAAAATTTGACACTACAGCATTCTCTAAGGGCTGGAAAGCGTGCAGGTTTCTGCAGATGCATGCTGTAGTTCACGGAGCACGTAGGCATCTTCGTGGTTTAGTGACTTCGGACGTGGTGCCTTTGCCTTTACCCAACTAAGACATCACCTCACAGAGAGCAAGGCTGCACCCCCAGGGTGGGTTGAGCCCAGACCGTGGCCGCTCACTGGTCCACAGGGAATGGGTCGCTGGGGTGGAACCGGTCAGGGTGCGCACTTCCTCCGGGCTCCTCCCTCGTCTCTCTGCTTCTGGCCTCCATAAGGTGAACAGCTTCCGACCAGGCCCCTCATTCCCGCGGTTTCTATCTTAGTGCCCTTCGCACCAGCGCTGTAGCCATGACCCTGCCGAGCCCTGTCCTCCTCATTTGGTCGTGGACATGAGCTCTTGTATCTCAGCGCATGGTGAAGGAGGTGGACGAGGACAGGGGCACCCTGCAGCGAGGCGTGGGAGCCCGGTTTCTCCCCCTGTGAAGCCTGGGAGGGCATAACATTTACAGAACACTTCGGGTGCATTTCCTAATGACTATAGCAGATTAATTAAGAAAGGAATAAAATTTAATTATATTTTAGAAGAAAAACTTCCGTTGAGTCCTTTCTTGTAGTGCTTATCTTCTCCACTGTAGTACACCCATGATAATCTAAAGATAATTACACTTCCCAGTACAGTATATATAAATTGAATTAAATTTACATTCTTTCTTGAAAAAATAGAGGTTTTATATTCTACAGATTGAATGGACCACATCCAGGAACAGATGACCTCTTAAGACACTTCCCCCGGGACACTGAGGTCAGGTTCGTATTTTGCAACTCAGCTCCGGTGGTCACTTATTTCTTCAACAAAATAAAAATTTAAAAAGCTGCTTTTCAATTTAAGTCGCATTTGTGAGGAGCTTCCTGACAGGTTTGGAGATGGTGCTTCTCCACTGTTTTCTTTCTATTAGTGACGTAGCCTCCGATTTGTCCATTTGAATCTGTACAGGAAAAATATAAAAGGAAGTCAATGAGCGAAGTACGCCCAGTGGACATGCTTTTCCGTGCTTGTGTTCGTGTGTGTGTGTGTGTGTACACACGTGCACGCACAGTCATACACATGTATTTGTGGGTGCTTGGGGGCCATGGGCAAAGAAGGGATATATCAAACAAGAAAGACCGGAGTACGCTGAGAAGAGGATTCAGCGGGGCCAGAAAGAACATGAGGTTTGCTTTCTTAGCAAGGGGAAGAAGAGTAACTTCTTTTTAGAACTGAAGGCCTACAGACACCAAGTCTGAAGAAGGGACAGCTATTCTTCCTCTCAAAATGTCTGGGTTCTTTCGCTCAGTGCACAAGCTAAAAGACAGGTCTTTGATAAGTAATACTTAAAACTGAGGGTTTTTTCTTTTTTTTTTTTTTTATTGCTGCACACAAGAATCTAGAAATTCCCTACTTCAAGGTACAATCTGATTACAGCTTGATTTCTCAGTGGGAGAAGCAAGCGCCCTCTCTTCTCAGGTTACTTTTTGATTGTTATCTTCTGTGGCCGCTGCGGTGTCAGGTTACAGATCTGCCACTTGTTTCCTCTTGTTTCTCCTAGCACTGGACGCAGCAGAGCAGGACAGTCGGTTTGATCCCAGAGTGCTGGCTATCGATTATGGAGCCTGGCACGCAGAGCGCGACGCTGAGGCTGGCTGCCTGGACGCACAGCAGCACAGCGCACTGTGTCGGGGAGGTGCTGCTAGTCCCCCAAGTGGCACGGAATGCTTCCTGCTTAAAAGTCATTCTGCCTACAACCGTAGGATCATCACAGGGTAAACACCCCTCCTGTGTCCCTCATTCCTAAAATATTTGCCCTAGAGAGTTGTCATTGTCAAACAGCCTAGAAGCATCCACTGCACCTTTGGGGGTACGCTGCTTTGAAATCTGTGAGCACCTAGCGGAAGCTCTCTGCGTCACTCCCTTCAATGCTGCCTATGTCCATGTGGGGTCCCAAGGAGGACAGCAGCACTGGCTTTGCTGTCTCAGCCAGGAGACTGCCTCAGAGGAAACAGAGGAGAGCGCACACTCTGCCCGTTCGCTCCCGCCGCCGCCTCCCCATCCCTCTACCCCACTTTCCCATCCGCTCTCCTCTTCCTGTTCCTCCCTTACATACACCCAGATGCTCACTTCCAGGGCTTTGGAACCAGGCCTCTGGGCGCTGCGCGGCTCCTTCCAGAAGCAGCCCTTCCCCACACAAGGTGCTAATTGTTCCTGCCTGCCATCTGTCTTCGGGTCCTCTCCTGCTCTGCCCGCTTGGAAAAACCAAGGTTTTGGTCAAGGGAAACACTCACACAACTGCAGCAGTTTGCCCAGGCTCTCAGCTCTCAGGCAGCCCGGGACGGGTCAGGGGGCCTGCGTGGCCCCGCCACCTGCAGCCCACACCTGTTCCCACTCGGCGATCTCAGCACCGCACCAGACCCCACCGGGTCAAGGGCCACTGGCGACTTCCTGGTTTCTAAGGTTTCCAATTACTCAAAGGTATCTTTATCATCAAGCTACTGTTTTTCTTTTTAAATTAAATTTGCTACCTTTATTTTTTAAGTTAACAGTTGGTGATCAATGTAGCTGTTCTTTTCTACAAGGTTATTTTTTTATGTTTTGGTGAACAACAGAAAATTTAAATACGGATCCGTTTGCTAGACACTAGGCCATGCAAATTCTGAATAAGAACGTTAAAAATTAAATCCAGTTGTGGAAAATATACAAGTTGAATTCCATCACACCTGCATCACACAGACGTGAGCCATGCACCCAGCTGAGCAACACTAACAAGGACACGGGATTGGTCCCATGTCCCCAGAATGAGAATCGGAGTCCTAATCCAAAGGGGACGTTTGATGGCTACTCTCAGATAATGCTTTCCTCACCCTGTAATAGAAACCCTGGGATCCTAAGAAACAGATCTGCAGTATTAATGTCTGTGAACTGCGCAGTGGTCATCTTATTTTCCCATCTTTCAGATAAAATACAGAATGAGACAGTATGCACTTGCTACACTCTTGAGAAAGGTTTTCAAAAATTCTTTAGGAGGATTTTCCATGAGTTGAAGTTTTATTGGCATTCTGGCTGGAAGAAGGGTCAGTACCCACCTGAGGAAGAGAAGGAACCAGGAAGATAAACAGACAAAGAAGCCCAGAGTGGATTTCATAGCCAAGTAGACCTAAGATCAAAGGGGGGTTTCAGCATCCACAAAGCATTGGCCTTGCCTCACTGTGGTAGAGCAGCCTTCTGGGCACACCAGGTCCTAGAGGACCTGCCCGCTGTATGCGCAGATGCCTGGCCCTGCAGTGGGTGACCTGCCCCCCTTGCGTCTCTGACTGTAACCACTCGGCTTTCTGGCTGTGTGGCCTTTCAGCTGGCCCTCGTCTCTGTGCTGTACACAACTGGAAGCATTCTCTTTAGTCACACCAGAATGTTTTCGACCTTACAAGCGTAGCTATGAACAAAAAAAAAAAAAAAAAAAAAACCTTTTCCCTACAAGGGACTTTCACTGCCAACATTTTTGGTGTGCACAGAAACCCTCAGTAAAACACTGCAGCCAGGGATGGCAGATCCACCCGCGGATTTTCTGGTAATCAAAGACACCTGGTTTTTGAATTTCTGACTCCAAATGATTCAGAGTATTTTTTCCCTTTTCCTTTCTCTGATAAAGGACCTTCCTTTTCTATAGCTGGTACCATCAAAATCTGTTGGTCTCTTCACTCCCCAAGCCCGAGAAGTAAACAATATTCAAGCAGGGGGAATAGAGCTTTAGCGAGTATACAAACATTTATGGGTACAAAACCTGCAACATGAGTTTTTTGTTAAATTTTAACTGTGTTTTCTCAAATCTTCAAAGCTTGCCTTGATGGTTTGCTGGAGTAATTGAACCTCTCCTGGGTTGTTTCATGCAGGACACCTTATCTTTCTTTCATTACCGAGGCTGGGGCGTCTTTTCTGTTCCCATGAAACGCATGTACTCACTTTAGAAGCCCTCCTGAACAAGCTTGCTTCTAAGTTTCACAGAGCCCTTACCACAATTTGAATACGAAAGAGATACTGAATAAAAAGCTTTAATCTCTTGTCTGTTATGCTGCTTTCTTGAGTCTCTTCATCTCCTTCTCAGCAAGGGCTTTTCTGTGTGAGTAAACTGAACACTTTCTGTTTAAAGTGAAGTGTAATGTTCAGGACGCACAGGGAAGGCTGAGATGGGGGAGCGGAGCCGTAATCTCCTCTGTCAGGGCCGAGCCACGTTTGTGCCAGGGCTGCCTTCTCTATAAGACTTTGCAGGTAAAAGATTAGTAAGGAGCTCTTGGTGAACAGAAATCATTCAATCAGCAGAATGTACGCAGAGTATCAAATGTGCCCTCCACGGCAACTGCTGCGGGCTCTCCCCTCTGATACCTCTGCCCCTCCGTGAGCTGGAGCCGCTTGAAAGGGTTTTCTGTTCTCTGGTCTCTTGTCAATTTGAACGCCAGGAAATGAGCCCCCTTTGTAAGATTAATTAATAGCAGGAGCGGATCGGCCGAGCCCAATCGCCATGCAACGGAGCTGTAATTGCTACTTTGTGGAAAGGAAAGAAAAAGAAAAAGAAAAAAAGTTTGGGTTGCCGTTTAAGAAGAGGGTTTAAGGAAAGTTCTTTGAACTGGAGGTCTCAGCGCACTGGATTAAGGCAAGAAGCAAGAAGGCCTTTGAAGTTGGCTAAGAGGTTTTGGAAAGGAAAAAAGTTGGGTGGCAAATGGGAGCCTGCAACATCAAAAGGGCCACGCTGCCCTCACCTGCTCGGCTGGAGCAAAGTGCGCCCAGGAGGCGGGTGCAGGGTGGGCACCAGCCCTGTGGCCCAGGCTGTGATGGTGGCACTCAATGCAGAGGGCTGTCACATATGCAAGCCGGCACATGGGTGACAGAGGCGCCCAAACCGATTTCACTTTTCTCCTGCACATTCTCCCTTACTGGATCTTCAAAGACATTTGAAAAAGTTTCTGCTTGTCACCTAGCATTCAGGCAAGGTTTGGAGGGAGAGGGCTGGGCTTCTGGGAGAAAACACACGGTCCCCTGTCTGGATGTGAGAATTAGCATGCGGCGGGCATTCTCAGCAGGGGCAATGTCGCCCCCAAGGGTTCCTGAGATGGATTCTTGGGGTGGAGAGGGGTGAGCACTTCTTAGGTGGCGTGACCTTTTGCAGTGTGGTCCAGGACTACAGGGATGAGGGAAGGGGATTTCATAGCAAAGAGGAGAAGTGGGAAAGACAGAGCAAAGCTGCTTGGGACCATAACAAATACTACACTAAAACGAAGCAACTGAGGACCCTGCAGAAGGCGAACCCCACAGAGCAACATGAATTCTGTGCAAACTTGAAGAGGCCAGAAATGAGGGGAGGCAAGCTCTGGGCTCCCCTGAAGCTCAGCTCTGCCGGGGCATCCCAATCCCTTCCTCATTACGTAGTATCACGTAATTAAGCCTGCCGGGCTGAGGCCGTGAAGATGATCCTCACACTGTCACTGAAAGACTTGAAGAAACATTAGTTCGCATCATTGTCCTTCGTCTATAAGCCCAGAGATTTTAATTGATATCATTTTTGAAATAATCAAATACTCGAATTAGCTGGCCTGGGAATTTGGCTATCTTCTGAGACGAAGTTCTAAATTCAGAATATTGAATAACAGTACAAGTCTTACACGTATTCATTCACTCTGTAAGTTGTGTACTTTTTAACTGGCTTATGTTGTTAGAGATTAATTTTCAAATGACAACCTCATATTTTAAGAAAGAAATCATCAACACACAAAATTATCTTGGCATTTACTAGCTAATAGCATTGTTTTAGAACTCTTGGTAATGTAAACTCTGGGGTTTTATTTTTTATTTTAATCTTAAATTCCAAGATAAATACATAAAGTTTTAATGTAACTAAACATGTGCCTACTTAGGGAGATGCTTTAGTAATGAGAAAATCTTGGGGGTGTTTTTATGTCTGGAATGTGAAACAATGCTGTGGTTATCTTCCATTTTAATGGCAAGGAATGTTTTAAAAATCAAAAGCCACTCCCAGACTGGTGAATCCACGCGCGACTTTCCTAGGCGTGCCCAGGCACCACTGACAATCAGTCTTCATCCTTCATTTATCTTGGAAACAAGTTTTAGAGGGTTGTCCTGCGTGCGTGCGTGCGTACGTGCGTGCGTGCGTGCGTGCGTGTATTAGCACAAGTGCGTAGGCTTACATATTGGGTAGATGGAGGAAGACAGAGCGAAGGGAAAGAGAAGGAGCGAGACCGTGGCAACCCCTCCCTGTCTTTTCCTTCCCAAAGTACTTGGCCTGCTGTGTTCGGAAAGATATGCCGCGCCTTGACAATCTCGGCTGAAGGGACTGATGGCATTTCAGGCCCGTTTTCATTGACATCCAATACCAGCTCATGCTGCACAAGCGAGTTGGCCAAGACTAACATTCAGCCCGCAAGAGCAATCAATAAACATTGTTGACTGACCTCCTGCCCGGCGCACCCAACGCATCAGCCGCGGCGCCGTAGCCCGGCTCCGCACCGCCGTGGGGGACGTGCCATTTTTAAAGTCTTACAAATATTTTTCATGCGGCGAGTGAGTAGATGAACAGGTGAATGAGTCAGAGTGCACAGACAGAAGGTCCCGCCCCCCGCGCCTTCCAGCCTGCAGGGGCGGGTCCCGGTGTCCTGTGAGCGGCCACCAACAGTGGCTCACTTAGTGGACCTGCCCCACTTTCTGCAGAAGAGAAACTGTGTACGTCTTGAACTCAGAGTACAATGTTACCTACACCCTAGCCCACAGGCTGTCAAAAAGCAGTATATAATTATACTCATCAAGAAAAGCAGGCTCGTGATCAATCACCTCCCTGCTGCCAACCCAGGAACAAAACAGTTTCCTCTTTCATTACACCACATACCTTAGCTTGGGCCACACGTGTTGAAGCTCACCACTCCTTGAGACTTGGGACTGCAGCACTTTCGAGCTCTCTGGAGGACACGACTATGTGTGCCTCGGTTATGGGCCGGACGCTGCAGTTTCAGATCATTTCCCAGATCACAAAGACGGTGGTGTGATCTCCGGGGAGGCCGAGGCCAGTGGGAATCCAGGTGCACACCCCGGCCTCGTGAGCCCTCTGTGCCCAGCGCTGCCTTTCCGGCTGGCTGCGGAGCAGAGGCACTGGCCACTGCCTGTCGCTGACAGTTTCTCCCCACTCCCTCCAGAGGCCTTAATGAGCCCTTCGGACATGGCCAAGGGCCATACATTCTCCAGACCAGTGAAGTGAAAAGCCAGAGCTTAACCTAGCAGGCAAGCAGTATTAATAAGGTATCTTCGATTCATCTCGACTCATTAACAAAGTTATAAGTTTAGTGGCCATAAGGAACACAGCGTTGCTCTCTCATTTCATTTACAAGTATTGAATGGAACACCCATGCCAAGATATGTTAAAAAAAAATTAACTTACAAGGAAAATAAATGAATGTGGAATACTAATTGGGGGAAAGCAACTGACAGATACTGCAAAAGATTGATTTTAGGGAAAATGGAGAAATCTGCTTTCTGTTTATTTTAAGGACAGGAAATGAATACTGATTAGAAATGTATAAGCAGTGGCATCGCGCAGCATGTGGGAAGGTTTGCACTGGGTGTTTGACTTGTCTAAGTCTTTCCCAGATTCTAGACGGGATGCCAGTGATCAGAGTCAGCTTGGGGTCTCGTGCTTAGAGCGCCTGGTGTGCGTGGCCCTTCTGTGGTGAGCACGTGCCACACTGTCCTGTGAAAAACGACGCCAGCACAAGGGCTGCAGGGCCTGCTGTGAGTCTGCAGAGGAGGGCTGGCCTTCCTGTTGGCTTGTATTTTTCCTAAGAGACTGCTAAGAAATTTTTAAAAATATCCATTTGGATTTACTGGAATCTTCAAGTGCTACATTATTATATCATAGATGTACTGTCCGGCTATCCCCCTATATATCTGTGTGTGTGTGTCTGTGTGTGTGTATGGCAGCATCCATATATGTATGCATGCATGTGTGATGTATGCTATATGCATGTGTGCATGTGTATTCTTGTGCATGCATGGATAATATGTAAGGGCACATGTGTGTGTCTGTACCTGCATGTGTCCAACTATCTATGTATCTAAGCAAAGATACAAAAAGTGCACCAAATTCTTAAATAAGAAGTATGAATGACTAGTGTATGCCGTCGTCAGCCCTGAGAGGAGCAGCGAGTTGCCCTGACTTCGAAGGAGCCGGGAGCTCTGTGCACCACAGCTGCCTGCTGGGGGCGTGGGGGGCAGAAGGTGTCTCCTTGGTGTGTGATGAGCAGAGGCCTCGCTTGGGCTCATCTCTGCCAAAAGGGGCTGACCCAGGAGGGCAGTTTGAGGCTCTGCAGGGGCTACAGCCTTGTCCAGTTTCTTCTGGAGCAAGCTGGGCTGGGAACCACATTCGAGCCTCTGGGAAGTTTCTAGAACAGTCTCTCTCTCTCTCTCTCTCTCTCTCTCTCTCTCTGTCTCTGTCTCTCTCTGTCTCTGTCTCTCTCTGTCTCTGTCTCTCTCTCTGTCTCTGTCTCTCTCTGTCTCTGTCTCTCTCTGTCTCTCTCTCTGTCTCTGTCTCTGTCTCTCTGCCTCTCTGTCTCTCTGTCTCTCTCTCTGTCTCTCTGTCTCTGTCTCTCTCTGTCCTTTTTTTTCTCTCTCTCTTTCCCTCTCTCTCTCTCTCTCTGCCCACAGAGCGTGTGGGCCAATGTCAAACTCTTCTAGTCTTTCCTGCCAATTTTGGAAATGCAGGAGTGAGCCTGCAGTGACATCTAAAGGCGGATTCCTCAACTTGTGCTGGGGTTCCCAACAGCTTGTTCCTTGCCTCAGTGCTCGGAGTGAATGCGGGCTTCTGACAAACCTCTCCTAAAGTCTGTGCAAAGCACTTTCACTCCAGAGCTTCCCTCCTGGAGGTCGGCACCGTCCGGAGTGGGGATTTCCCTGCCTCTGCACCCGCCTCTCCTGCGAGCAGTGCTTTACTGCTCTGCGCCCCACAGCGCTGGCTTCTGCTTGGAAACGCACCCCCGTGAAAATCCTCTGCCTGTGCCCTGTGAGGCCCAAGTCGGACCACAGTATGTACCCCACCCATGGGGCCCCTCTGTCACTGAGCCAAGGCTCCACCCCATGGCAATTTCATGCTGTAGTGCTGCATCTTCCTGGGCAGGAAGGGGTTTGCTCTGCGGGCTGAGCCCTGGCCTAGCCACCTGCCGCTATCTGCAGCAGGACAGGACAGCCTGGCTCTGTCCTGCAAAGTAAGCATTTCGGAGCTGGACACGCCCTTTAGGACGGCACATCTCCCGTTTTAGGTCAGGAGCGCGCGGCTCTTCCTTGGCTTTCTGCCCTGCCCCCCTCAAGCGCACAGCATCTTCCTGGCTCATCAGCTGCAGGAGCTTTGTTCCGAGCCGTGGGCCCCGCTTCACCCCACCGCTCTCTCCCCGCACTGCCCAGGGGCGACTGGGGGCCTCCCCTGCTTTGGAATGAGACCTTCGGCCATGTGTGGTGCAGGCAGATCAATGAGAGGACCGCATGGCACCCTTTGACTTCCTCTCCTGCTCCCTAAACAACCACCTACAGCCGCGGGGAAATTCAGCATGATCTGGAAAAGACCCCTGTGTGCAAGGAGAGGGCGTGGGCCTGCAGGTGACTTCCGCGGTAACGGGCCCTGAGGGCTTCTGCTTGGCTCTCCATGGCAAGCACGGAGTTTTCCTTTTCCTGTCTTTTTCCTTCTTTCTTTCCTCATAATGGGCTGGAGAGAAGACCTAGAAAGTTGCACTGAACACTTGGAAGATAATAACTCCAGCAGCAAAGGTCTCCGTGCAGGGCTACCGCCCTGCCCTGGCCAGTAATCCTGGCTTCGGAGAGCTGCAATTTCCTAACGACGTATTAGTGTCATCTACACATGTGCTCCTGTATACTTATAATCCTTTTCACCAGCGTCTTAGCTGGATGCTTTGTATTTAAATTTTCCCTCTGACCAAGTAAATCCCTCCGGATAAAGTGACAGTCTTTTCAGCGCCTACAGCTGGTGACAGCTGGTGGAGAAAGTCTGAAAGACAGAGAAGTGCTCCTTCCTAGCTCTCGTGGAGAGGGGCGCCCGCCGCCAGCTGAGCGAGTTCTCAGCCCTCCCTGCAGACCCCAGCCGTAAAAGGGGCGCGGGGTGGACGCTAAGGAGGCAGAATAGATCCGCGCAGGAAAGACAATGACTGAGCAGCGCTGGCTTCGCCGCGCCTGCAATTAGGCGCTTATTTATCCTGGCAGAGCATGGGGCCTTCCGCGGCCCCGTGAGCCCTTTAGGACCATTGTGGGAGGTGCACACTGGCTTCCTTCACGGCATGGAAGACTTCGGAAACCACTTCCCCAAAACCTCTGAAAATCCAGCTCACGGGGCTAGATGCATGCTATTTTCTTTGGGGAGGTTTCCTAGGGGATTTTAAGACTTGTTGCATATTCCGTTGTTGCAAATAACAACTGAAAGATGTCCTTTTGGGGGAGAGGCCGAGGGGGGTGACTCTGGCAACTTGCCATTGTTAGATTAAGTAGGGAGGTAAGGAGAAAGACTCCTAGTAAGCCAGGAGCTAGGCGTTGCATTGATGTAGGCCCTGGGGGCGGGGAGCCTCCCCGGGCCGGGATTTCTGGGCAGAAGCGGTTGCCTAACCAGATGCTGTTCCTATGTTTTCTGAAAGAGCAGAATAAAATAACTCTTCCAAGGGGAACAAAAGACAGTAATCGTTTTACAGCAACTTTTCAGTGCCATTAGCGTTTCTTTGCAGAATGAGATCTCGAGTCATCCTTCTAGAAATCAGACGTTTGCCCAGAAAAAAGAAATCCTAATGCCAACTCTTCCACTACTTCTAATGAGTGTGGCTTGAGATATACTTTCACGTTCTCCCTCTGTCTCTGTTCTCTCTCTGTTCTCTGTCTCTATCCGTCTCTGTCTCTGTCTCCCTGACTCTCTCTTTGTCTCTCAGTGTCTCTCTGCCAGTTCTAATTACTCCTGCCTTAATTTCTTGACATGTGAAAGGAGAGCTAGTGCTGTATTTAATTTTCTATGTCTGCATACTCTTCTTTGAGACAAATAATTTGACACCCAAAACTGAGTCGCACCGTATACAATTTTTGTCCAGTAACAGAAAAATAATGTCTCATGAGCATGTTAAATAGAAGAAAGCATTTCACACATACAGAAATGGGTGGGTGTATAATTTTCTCTTCACGTTCCCAAAGTTCTTTACATTTTTGAGAGAATTTTACCATGTCGTGGATCTGATACTCAGAGATTATTTTATGAAATGTGAATATTATATTTTATGCCATGATTCAGCTTTATAAAACCTGTTCTACTCAAAAATCTACTAAGTTAGAAAGGAGAAAATTGAAATAAAAATAAAAAGAATCACCCTTCTTTGGTCTGGTTTTGGGGCACTGCGTGATGTATTGCCAGCCCAACAGATTCTGTGCTTTTTCATAAAAGAAAACGGTACAATGCAGAATTTAAAATATTACATCTTCATTTTTGTTGTTCTGCAGTTCGCATCCCAAGTCTCCTGGTAGCTGCTCCCCTGAGTGAGTGCAGGAACTGCTGCGCATGGCGGCAGGAGGGAACTGGGGGATTCTAGGGCCACAAAGATGCCACCGATTAGGCAGCTTATGGAGCCTCCAGTGCTCTTTCCTGGAACATAGGAAGACTCGCTGACCTCAGTAATGCAGCGATGCCAGCCGAATATCAACTAAGTTGTCAGAAGAATACAATTTCTTCCGTAGTCCATGAAAAATAAGCAATTTGCTTCTAGGATAGCGGGAGGCAGAGTTGGCTGGTTTTGGTTTGGCGGCACAAGCACGCAGGATTTCAAACGCTCAAGCTCTTCGCCATCATTTGTTGGTGCCTGGTGAATTATTAATACAGGGCTTGGTTGGTTTCCATGCACACTTCTGAATTCCGACCAGTAAGTCACAGTTTAAGGTGTCACCGCAGAGCTCAAGACACCATCTCCCAAGACCGCAGCCATCCCAGAGCACCTAGCGCGGTCTGCTTCTTCATCCAGCCGCTGGATTTTGTCCTGAATTACTGAAAAAGAGTTGTGATTTTTTTTAATATGTTGCTTGCTACGTGGGTTTTGATTCTTACCCTTCAAGGCATGTATAGTCGTGTGTGTGTGTGTGGGTGTGGGTGTGTGTGTGTGTGTGTCTGCGCACATGCTACTGCACAGTTCGTTGTGCAGTGATTTCTTTTGCAATGCTTCTCACCCGATACTGAGCAGTGAACTTGCATAGATGTGTGTGTGTGTGTGTGTGTGTGTGCCGCATACCTGGGTGTGTGGTGTCTGTTTACATTTTCTGTCATGTAGTCATTAAGCACGCCAACAGATTTAAGGGCTGTCAGGGCTGACAGCCCGCGCGTGATTGATGACGCTGCGGTACACTGATTCTTACCAGGTGCGGTGTGCCGGGGACCCAGTGCTGTGCTGCACCACGCCGATACTCGGCTGTGAAGTTTCTCTTTCAAGTTGAATTTTTCTTCTGGGGCGGTTGAGGCAGGAAAGTCGCTGAATGTGTAATCTTAAACTTTTGTTTAAGATATTTTGAATATTTTAAGGAAAGCTCACGGGACTGTGTTCCAATATGTGTAACAAACACATGCGATGCATTTTTATGCCACTGCCTCCTCAACATACACCGCAGCTCTCTCTTACACTATTGGGATAGAAAACTTATGGACCCTGCTGTCGCTGCAGTGTCCGGGAAATACAGGCCCACCTGTTCCACCTGTGTGAAGTGATTACAGCCTGTGTGAGCCAGGGAAAGCATAAGATCCAATCTTTCAGTAAAATTTCACGGTCGCCTTTTCAGCCAACTGCAGGTAGGGAGGAGTGGACCCTGAGGCCTCTAGGCACAGGGCGTCTGCTCTACAGAGTCAGCTGAGTTGAGGCCTCCCGCATCAGAGCACTCGGCAGGAGTGGGGATCTGGCCTCCTCCCCTGGCACTCACCGTCCCTACCACACCTGGCAGGATCACCCTCATTCCCCATAATGAAAGTCGATGTTTTCTGATCAAAAGGAACTTTCCCTCCCTCTTATCTGCTAATGGCAGAAGTGAGAGAGCTCAGTCGGTGAATTTCTGCTGCAGAATTCTGCCAAGTGAGACAGCCTGCCTCAGGCTGCTGCCAACTACAAGCTGTTACCAAACAGGGCAAGGTGGCAACTTAAATAGTCCTTGGACCTCAGGGGAAGGCCCCAGCTCCACCCACATCCCACATCCTTGTAGGAAAGACTCTGTCCCGCCTTTGGCGCTGACATTTCCTAGAGGTGGCCCTAGGATGTGCCCTAACTTGCCTTCTCCACCAAATTTCTGAAGAAAACTAGCAGGAGGCAATCCAGTGTCTTCAGCCTTTGCCCCTTGGTGGTGTCAACAAGGTCTCCACAAAACTAGAGGAAGCGCTTCATTCAGACGGGAAAAATGGGGAGCAGTTCATGAAGGTTGACGGCTGCTATCACTATTTAGTGGGTGCTATTTTCCCCTAAGGTCAAAGATTCCTAGAAGATGTAGCTGAACAGTGCTTGTGCACACAGGCATACCGCCTGGCCACCTAGCTTCTTTCTGCCTCCCACTGACTGCCCAGCGAGAGGACACAGTGACCATTGAGTCACTGGCCACCACCAGTTTCCCAGGACCCCATTTCTGTGTCTCACACCCAGTTATCCACCAGTTCAACCCTGCTGTGTGGTGCACAAGCCCTCCCCGCACCTCCGTGTGCCTCTGTTCCCTCTACCTGTTTGCAGGTTCTATTTCAAGCCTTCTAGCCACTTATTCTCGTTTGCCGTTGGGTCCCCCCTAAGATCATGCGGCTCGCCACTCCTGCTCCATGTCCTGGGTTTGAGATTCTACAGTTAGGTGGGAGACACTGGGCCAGTCTGTCCTGTCTCCAAGGACAGGGACTCAAAAAGGGCCAAAGCCTCCTGAAACCAGTCATTAGAAGTCTAGAAGAAGACAAGGCTGCCAGCTGTGGTGCAAGCCCAGCTGGGGACACAGGCGCCAGGGCAGTAGCAGCAGGAGAAGCCGTAGAGAGTGGCCAGCATGTGCCAACAAGCCGGGGCCATGCCCTGCTGCTGCAGCCATTTCCACATCCAGGGCAGGCGGCTTCATGTTTGTGCTGCAGGCAAATCGTGCAGCCCAAAAGCAAGTGGCATAGGCGTTTCTTGGGTAAAGCTGTCAGGAGAAATGACGATACCGAAACACAGGCTGGCAGTCGCCGGGTCACGATGCCTCTGCTCCGTGCTTTTGGACTTGGCAGCAGCAGGGAGGTCATGTGCGTTTAGTGAGCAGCATACTTCAAAATTGAAATCTGTGTCTTATCCTGGGCCACTGATATGAAGTGTGGTCGTGTTTGGGCCACACTGGCAGTGACCAGTGTCCACTCAGCAACGTGATCCAGAAGGGGAAGAGCAGGCACTCAGAGCCAGGATGTCCCCTGCCTGTGTCCGCTGTGCTAAGCGCACTTTCATCTGCCAGTGTGATGTCCTTCAACATATGACAGTTTGTGATGGGTGAAAGGTTTGCTAAGCGCAAACTCACTGGGAAATCAGGTATCGTCTTAGCAAATGTGTTCATAGCAAAGTTTCACGGGTTAAACACTACTTGTTCTTACCCAAAAGTATAACCAGGAAAAGCCCGTGATAAGCTGTCTCAAAGGGATACATTTCAAAGGAGATAATTCTATCAGTGATCATGAATGGCCCGCGCACATGACAGGGAAGCACCCAAAGGCAAGTTGGCGTGCTCCTACACGCGTACCTCATTACGCAGACATGCAGTAAGGACCTGGATGTGCTGAATCTGCGGCACAGAGGCTGCAGGGAGGTTGCCAGCTGGCAGGCATCTTCCTGGAACCTTCTAGAAAGCCATGCCGGGGTGCCAAGAAGAACTGTTCACAGGAAGGGTCCCCCTGGAGAATCCTCTACCAAGCTAGGAGACCATGGGGCTTTGCAGGAATGACCTGAGACCTATGGCAGTCTGGTGAAAGTTAGGGACACCAGGAAGCCTTACCCATCTTCCCCCACCGTATTGCTCCAGAGCCCTCTATGGACAGAGCCTAGCACTGACTGGCAGGAAAAGAACAATAGGAGGATGGTTCTGAGCCATTCTCTTTGTGGGGAGTAGTGGCCCAGGTGGGCAGTGGCCCATGCAAGTGTGGTTTTCTCCAATGAGGCATCTTTGAGCTGCCTGGGCCTCGTAATCTGGTGTTTGCTCAACTGGTGTTCTAGTGCAGTCATACATCCTTTGCCATAGGGTGTGTCCTTCTGATGAAGACATTGCTAAGTGACTTCCACCTCCTGTGAGCATCAAAGTGCACTCACACTGACTGGGAGGGTGACAGCAACCCTGTGGAGTGCATCATGGGACTACCACTGCATCTGTGACACTCAGAAATGAAGAGGAGCTAAGGCCACTGTTGATGTCCCAACCTTAAATATCATCTGGGACTCCTTATTGTGAGAAGATACCTGGTCATTTTTGTCATGCCCGTGTCATCCTGCTATTTCTTAATTATGACTGAAAGATCTCTATCTAACCCTTCAAACCACAGACTTGAAAACTAATCCTCCCCCCCTCGCTTCTGGACAGCATGTGGGGCTCCTCGCTGCCCAAGCGAACGAGCGCGGGTGCCTCTTGTCCCTTCTGCCGTTCTCTCCTCCCTCATGCCCAAGGACTTGCAAGCACACGGTTCTCTGTCTACTGCTATATTCTGCTTTGTTATTATAAGGAGGTAATCTGGGCCTTATTTGGTAGTCAGTCTAACAATCTGAAACTCAATGTGCTGCACTATAATGTCACAGTTATGTCCTATTTATGCAATGTGATGTGTGGCCACCCGGTCATGTGATTGGATACAGAAGAGCAGAAACAGTCATTACACGAGAAATGTGCTCTTCTAACGGCCATGGTGCCAGCAGCACGGGGAGAGAACCAGCTATCCTCCTGGAGTTCCCACAGGTGGGTGAGTGATGGACTTAGGTGCCTCAACTGCAAAGGTATCACAGGAAGTTCTGCACCGTCTACGGGACCCCTTGCTCCACGCGGTCCCCCTAACAAATCTAAGAATTAACATTCGTGCAATGATACACACGGCCTTCTGGATCCCCAGAAATATGTTCTCCATTTTCAAACTCTCCTATAAACAAAGTTTTGCAAGTTTTGTCGCTTTAAGTTATTTTCCATGTCACTTACAAGTTTTTAGAGATTGGCTGTATTCCTTCCCTTGAGACTCGTTTTCAAATCTAGCAGTCTAGCATTTCCAAATGTCTCTTCTTGTGTCCCAAGCTGGCATATGTGAACATGTTGGCATCAGCACTTCTCAGGATCACCCTAACGATGCCCACTTTCTGTGGTACAACACGTGGGTGTCCCTGGCTGTCCATAATTAACAGCCATGCAGTTCCCTTGGGTCTCAGCTCTTTTCCTCTGAGGCATCCTGGTGAAGGCACATGCTGGCCATCTCTGCTTGTGACCAGAGCAAGCCAAGCTCTGCTTACTCATCCTACTGTCCTCTCGCCTGGCAAGCTAGCAGCAGCAACACTGGGTGAACCCCGCTCAGTACATTGGCATTCAACACCTGCCTGGCAAGGACAGGACACAGGCTCGATCCCCAGCCTCAGCTCCCCTCCCATGCCAGTCCCCAGCCTAGCTTAAAGTTAGGACCCCATGAGGCCCTCCCAAGGCTTAATAAATTCACTTCAGTAATTCCTAAAAATGCTCATCTCCTGGTTTATCGTATAGGATGTGACCATGAGTACAGGGCCAGGGAAAGAGTTTGCAGACCCCTCCAGGGGGCCTCCCCGGGACAGCTACCCAGAAGCTCTCCAAATGGTCTCCTCCTTTTTGGTTTTATGGGGTCTTTGTTCCATGAGTTCACATCATTGGCCATGGACAAGCAGCTTACCCTTCTGCCTATCCCTCCAGCCTTCAACCTGGAGGGTGAGGGGTAAAGTCCTAGTGCTCTGATCCTGCCTTGGTCTTTCCCAGGAGGATGACAAGACCAGGTGGGGTTGCCTAGGTGCTGCCAGTACAGGATCACTGGTGCACAAAGGGACATTATTATCAGCAAGCCTGTAAGCACAGTGCTCCATCAGGCGGAGGCAGGAGGACCCCATGCTCTAGCCCAGTTTGGGCAATTCAGAAAATGGGTGAGACCCTGGGTCAAAATTTAACCATTTAAGGGGAGTGTGGGGATGTAGCTCAGGGTGAGGGCCACAGCATTACAAAAAGCATTGTCACTCCAAAGAGTTGAGAGATTTCAGAAGCAGCATGGAAGGAAACAGGGTTAGAGCGAGCATACCTTGTGCACGTTGTGTAACGATGAGCCTGCACACTGACATGGAAGACTAAGGCAGCTGCTGGCCTTCCTCTTCAGAGAGCCTCCTCAAAAGCTCAGCAGAACGGACCCTGCATTTCTCATGCAGCCCTGAGCATGAAAGCAAATCTTCAGGAGGGAGCTGTGCCCAGGGCCTGTCCCTTGACTCGAGGTATCTCCCTGTCCTGGGCTCTGCTCCCCCACTTCCCTTAGCTCAGAGAATCCCAGGGGGCTAAGCTGACCTGTCCAGTCACTGGCAGAAGCTTGCCCTGTAAGCCTGGACCTTATACCTCAGTAGTTTGCTCAGTGAGCTTTCGCTGTACAGAACCACAGAAATCACCTCTCGCCGGTCTCTTGGAACAGCTTGGCCATCTCGGTAATGTCTTACAGCTCTTGGACGTGTTATTTTTTGTTCACCTAATTTCTTGGTTCTGTGCATTTCATGTCTTGCAAAATGCTAGCTTGTGTGCAGCTCACCTCTCTCTCCTTCTGCTGCATGTGGTAGACCGAGCAGGATTTCAGAGAGACCCTCTTTCCATTGTCACACTGAGATCATGTTTATGCTTTTGTTTTTGGATAGTTCGCATCTTACGCTGATGTTGCCCATCTGGCCATATAGGTTATGCTCCTTTTCCATGAGAAACTTTAACGTAGTATCTATAACTGTAAGATTTCTTCCGTGCTGTGGCTAACACCCGTGTCGTCTCTGAGTCTGCCGCTGATGGCCTTTGTACCTGTTTCATGTTTCGCTCTCTTCCTTCCATGCACTACATATTTCGTGGAAGGCTGAGCACGCCATGTAGGGGAGTGCACGGTGAGTCGAGGAGCAGGCGTGGATCCCAGCATGGCGCTCCTCCGGCCATGCCCTCGCCATGTCGCTCTAGGTGCATGCCGCCGTGTGCTTGAAGACCCACGTTGCCACTGTAGCCCTGAGTGGACAGCAGCCTCGCTCTATGCCTCCAGTGGAGTATCTCCACCTCAGCTTTGCTTCCTGGCGGCCATGCTCCCCGGTAAGACTGAACTTTCCAGCAGCCCAGGGGTCTCGCTCTGTCAGTTTTTCTGACATCAGTAGAGAATGCTGGGGCATGAGAAGGAAACTGTCCTCAGTGTTTGGAGCATAAGCTGGTTGACAGGGTCCGGGAGAGCCCATGCCCTGCACCTACCTCTCACTGCAGTTGGCCTGGTATGGGAGCATGGATTTTGGAGCACAGGAAGCCTACACATGACTCAGCTCCCCGAAAAGTCTGTCACTGCTATACATCAGACCATTCTGCTCCAGGGCTGTTGAACTGTCATAGGGTGCAGTGTGTCTCCCAGCACAGGAAGGTGATGCTCTGATCTCTGGTGCCTGTGAGTGGCCTCATCTGGAAGTAGGGTTCTCTCAGAGTTGTGTAGTCATGTTATGGGCTGTGTGTCCTAATGTGAAAAGAACAAGTCCACCTGAGGATAGAGAGGCAGAGGCACCGGGCCACTGTCCCAGCACAGTGACTGGTGAGTCAAGCGAACCCTCTTCCTATCACTGAGTGGAGGGGTGCCTTGCAAAGCACACCCAGACATTAGCCACAATGGATGTACCTTCATTCTCAGTCAAGTGTGCCTGAAAAGCAAGGTGAGTGACCCCAAGGACCCGACTTCTCCCTGGAGGAAGGGGACGGAGGAGAGCACAGGAAGAATGGACGGGAGCAGAATCAGTGGCTCTGTCGGGTCCTCCAGGTGCCCAGCAGGGTTCCTCAGCCCCACCGAGAAGTGGCCTGACTCTTCCGACCTGTGAGGAGCTAAGGACAGCAGCATCCTGTGTCGGTGATGCTGAAAGTATTGATGGGGGTGGGGGGGCAGCTTCCTCTTCTGCTGCCAGGGCCCAGGGAGCCTCAGTTTCCAAGCTGCAGGATGGGGAAGCCTGACATGCTCTTGGCTGACATTGGCTCATGAGGAGCTACACTTGCAGAGGAGAGAAATATGGTGGCCCAGGGTGTCGCCTTCAAACTAGCTCACCCTACAGGCCATTCAAGAAGCAACAGATGCAGGCCTGCCATTTCAACCATAAGGACAAAGCCTGGGGGCTACATGGGTAACCAGTGCAATGAAAGAGTGAGTTTGAAGTCGAGGTAAGAACATGGCACCGTTAAGCTACAACATTGCGAATTGAGCTTAATACCACCGTCTTTCTGAATATCAAACATCTTAGACTTAGCTTGACATTGGTATTTTCCCTCAATCATTGATATTCTAATAAATCTCCATAGAATGCGATAAAAGCAGTGATTTCGCAAATTTTCTGTTCAAGGAGATTATGGGACCTCAGAGGAAAGGGATAAATGAAGTATAGTGTATCTAGGGAGAGTCACCTGGGGAGAAAACACTCTCTCAGGCTTTCACAGAGAATGAACTGGTCAAGCAATGGCCATGACTCGTCCCAAATGGCTGACACTGACAACGGTTCTACAAAGCACTGTATATGGTTCCAAAGTTAATCCTGAGGGGATTTGACCTCAGAAAACACAAATGATGAAAGTCTTGTTATACAGGTCTTGCTTTGATTTGCCCTCGATCACCCAGCCAAAAAGCTTAATTATTAGGCATAAAACGCAGAGCTAGATTAGCATGGTGAGCTAGAAGAGGCTTAAATCAACAGCCTTCAACATTGCCAGTTTCACCAGTGACCCAAAGCAATCATGGAACATTGGAGTATGTATACTACTTCCTCTCAGTTCAAAGAGAAGAAAATTTCTTCTTTTTTCTTCTCATTTTCTTTTTTTTTCTTACTTTCTTTCCCAGTATCGGAAGATTTATCACGTCTACATCCTGTGCTCTGTATAACTTTTTTGAGGGCAACAATATGCAATGTGTCAATTATTGTGAATGTACCACTAAAGTATTTTGAAACTCTCATATTGTTATCTGTTATTAAAATTAATAAAAATATTTTTTTTAAAAAAAAGAACCTGGCACCAACCCCAACTCTGGAGGAGCAGCAGCACAGCTTCCTGGTGAGCTGATATCTGAGTTTAGTCTCCAAACCTGAGAGTCACGGGTCATCTCAAGCGGCTCTCTGGGAGCCCGGGTAGCCTACATCACTCCAGGCATGAGTCTCTTGTCGCAGCCATGTGACACAGCTCCCTGTCGTACTGCAGCTAGAAGATGTTGCTCTAAATAAGTTCACTTAAAGGGATGTCAGACTTGGCCCCTCACAAGTCTTACAGGACCAGGAGTAGGCAGAAAACAGATGGGATGAGCCTCCATGCTGGCGGCAGGGTCTCTTCTCGTGGCCTCTGGTTCGTTTTCAGGACTTCACAGTCAGACACTGTGGTAGGAAGTGGACTTCATCAGGGAGATAGCAAAGAGAAAGACAGGAAATCCACCAGGTAGGCAGCGGATATATCTGAGCTTCTCACCAGGAAGAGACGTCATCCCTTGTACTCCCCTGAGGAGAAGCCTTTCTGCTCCCTTTGGCCAGGTATCGTTTTCTCTCGGAAAGTACCTGAAAGGCGCTCTGTGGAAGATATGCATCCAGCGCCCATAGCTGGCTCCTACAACTGGATCCAGTCCACACAACCGCTCAGTGATTTTTCCCTCTCCTAAATAATCATTATTTTTGTCATAATCATCTTGGTAGAAGTGCTCATGTGTTCACAAAAGACACAATCCTATCATAAAGGAAACTGGCAACAATCTTTAGTATTAGCTCCCTATGGCAGTTGATACCTCTTCCACCCGCCATTGCAGAAAAGCTTTATATGTACTTTTGAGAATATAGTTAAATATGAAATTAATATTTGCCATTCAGTTATAGCAAAGCAAAGTAACATACGTGTTTACATCTATAGCAGAGTTTGTACCTTATATACACGAAGTAGATTCAGAAGCCACGTGCCCAGGAGGGGTGAAAGCAATTCCTGGATTCCATTCACACAGCGTGTCGGATGGGAGCACGGGGAGGAGAGGAGGCTGAAGCCCGGCCCGCTCTCTGTCCGCCACGCCTGTGTCCCTACCAGGCAGTAGTAGGTGAAGGGAAGAGATCTTGCTTCTTTCCAGAAGCATGAAGCTAGGGTGTGGGTCTCAGAGTCTGAGTCCTGGCAGGAGCACGACCCTTTGTAACATGCGTCACGTCAGCAGTGGCCTCTTCTGTGTCCTTCGAGCACAGATAGCCGCACAATGTCAAATCCATCCACCCTTGGATTGAAGGAAACGTCGCCACACCAGTCGAGGATCTACCAAAAAATAGACAAACAAGGAAAAAAATGCATGTGCCCAAAAGAGTGAGCAGATATAGACGTTAACATAAAGGGTTCATTTGCTCAGATAGTAGAAAACTTTTGCTAAGATTGAAACTTCATTTATATTATGGCTATCTCTGCCTGCCCTGGGAGTGGGGCTGGCACAGCATGTGGTGCCAGGGATCGAACTGTGGTCCCTGCGTTGCCTAAGCTTGCCTAAGCAAGCACTTTAGACCACTGAGCTATCAGCCTAAGAATAGCACCTTTTTTTTTTTTTTTTGTAGAACCGAGGATGGAACTCAGGACCTTACAGTTGCCAGGCAGGCACTTAGGGCCCTGAGCTATCTCCCTGGCTCCTTGCTAAGATTTAAAAGTATTAAGTTGAAATATAGTGGAAGATTTAAAGATACCTATGTATAATTATATATTATATGTAACATGCATGTAATTATATGTACAGAATGGATAACAATCATGTTTCATAGCTGATTATACACAGCTGAAGAGAGTATTAGTGAAATGGAAGATAATACTTAAGAAGATATTTACACAGAAAATTCCTACACTAAAGCATAAAGAAGCAGAGTGAAAAAATAAAGGAAGGGGAGAAAATATATGTCTCTCCATCTCCTGCTGAACCATTGAAGTGAACCATTCATGGTAGTGAAGTCACTGAAAAGAAGAGGAAATGAAGTAGGAGCAGCACTTAAAGAGAGGCTGAGAGCATTTAAAACTAATAAAGGGCCAATGGTGTGGTACTTGCTCAGGTAAGTGCAGGGGCCAGGGTCCGATCCCTGGCACTGCATGCCATCCAAGCTCCACCTCCGGGTGCGCTGAGCTGGCGATGGAGTCCAGGCGTGGTAGCACACACCTGTAATCCAGGCTCTAGGGAGACAGAGTCAGGAGGCTGTCTACAATTCTGAGCTGCGTAGTGAGGCCCTGCACACACACACACACACACACACACACACACACACACACACAAATAAAGCTCGTGGGAAACATCAAGTCACATTTTCCAAAGTGTATAAACTCAAAGTAAAATAAAAGCAGAAACAAGTTTGAAATTTGAAAAGCAAAACGGAACTGACCAACCTATAGGAATTCACTGACCATTAAAAGTCAGCAGAGTCAGGAGAGGAGGAACTTAAAATTCATGATTCTCTAAATGGCAGTGGTGAGAGAGGAAAATGGGAAACAGCGAGCGGACTGCTGCGTGGAGATTCCATGCCTAGAAAGTTGTGCCTGAAAGTCTGAGCAAAAGGAGGAGGACATTTTCAGATGAGGAGAGCAGAGCGCGTTTCAGAGGAGCTCCCTTGACACGGCTATGCACCAAGAGCAATGCTGCAGTGGGGTTGCATGCGGAAGGCAACCGAGCCTGTGTGGAAGGAGGAATAGAGACAGATGCACAGATACTTGGAAAATCTATGTTTAAATTTAACAATGGTTATATTACATATTTTCATCATCAGATCAGTTTAGATTAATACATATAGGTATATAAGATTGATCAAACAATTAAACATTAACCCTTCTAAATCAACATTACTTTTTTTTTCTTTTCCCCTTTCTTTTCTTTGAAAGTTGACATATTGCAATGAATGTTCTCTAAATAAGAAAATAATGACAAAAACAAAGTTATGTGGCATTCAACCGAAGATACATTTAAAATTTATGAAGATAATGCAAAATGAAAAGCATAGTCAGATTAAAATATAAGACTCTTGCTTTTTCTGTTGAAGCACTGTGCTTAAAGTACAATAAACTAAAGAAGCACGATCAATGTTTAAATCTCAGTGCCCCTTAAAATAATGACACAATGTAGGAAAAGTGCGCCTGTGGCACAGCGCTCTGATGTGTAGACACAAAAGGGGATATGGTTAGCAAGACAAGCAAATTCCTAGAAACAGAAAATGCGAATGAGACAAAAAGCACAGGAAATCAAATACATTGCTAAACATGTCATCATTTGCTAGCAAGTTGTGTTGATAAATTGTAACAACAGTTACCCAAGAATGACCGCATGGCCAACAACGGTGTTCACAGCGAAGCCCGCGTATTTCATGTCAGGATATCATTGGCTAAGAGTTCACATGAGAGCTTTTTGAAATGAGATAAACAGGACAGTATTGGCATAAATGTGCAAAGAAAGGGAAGGCAGAATCCACAAGATAGAGCTAAACGCTTTGAAAATCCTTGCCTCTGAGCTTTAGGCGGCCAGGACAAGAAAGCGAAGAGCTGGTGGTTTACCTTTCCAAGGTCTTTGAAATTACTTCAGTTTGGTGACTTTAAAAAAATTAAACTCTAAGGAGAAAAAAAAAGACTAATCTTTAACTGAGAATAAACACATGCACATGAATGCAAACACACACACAGTCATGCACACACTCACATAAACAAAAAGCACACACACATTGAATAGCTCAGTTAACAGGGAATGCTACAAGTTACTAACAGGCCATTTTTTAAAGTTGTTATCTACTTATCGGATACAGGGTCTCACTACACAGCTCGGCCTCATCGTGATCCTCCTGTCTCAGACTCCCTAGTGCTGGGATTAAGGGGTGTGCCGCCAAACCTGCTTCTGGTGGCCTGCACAGGGCACCCAGGGTTGTGGGGCCAGCGTGGCACTGACCTTGTGTCCTTGCACTTGCCAGGCAGGTGCTTAGACCACCGAGCTATCTCCTCAGCCCTACTCCATATTCTGCTGGCAGGTAAGAGCTTCATAGTTGGGAAATGTTTCATGATATCAATAATTAACCAGAGGAAATAAAAACGACCTGACCTGCATGGTGCTTCTTTCCACACCAGCGTTCTATTCTTTAAAGGAGAACCATTAGAATGGTTGTTACTTGCATCCAGGGAAAGAAAAAGTATACTACCTCTACCCTGTAGTCACCGACAGAGCTTTTCAAAGAAAGGTCTGAGCACCCAGTACACAGATAATTTGTGGCTTAGTTACTCTTCTCTTGTTGCTGGGACCAATACCTGACACCAAAAATGAAAGAAGGAAAAGTTTATTTAGCTCACGGTTACTGAAGTGTTCGGTCTATACTCAGTTGGCTCTAGGCTGAGTGGCACAGGGCAGCGAGTTGTGTTTCACAGTGGCGGAACAATTGCAACAGACACAACATGTCCGTCTCATGTTACATTCAGGATCTCCTCAGACTCTCTACCTCAGGCCACACCCATAACCTCAGCAGTGCTCCGACCCACGATCCCCTCAGTACTAAAACACATCATCCCAGTGAATCTTGAGTCAGTCTCAAAGTCTATGATTGGCTGAGACTTTGGGGGATAACTAGACACAAACCATAACAAGTTTTTTCAACTCTAGAAGAGAAAAAGGGGAAATGCATGAATTTTAGAGGAAATGATAGATTCCTTCAAAATTTTCAAATGAAATATTTTTGAACATTTTGAAAAATATAATGTTTATGAGTAAGTAATATAGGCTTCCTAAGGATAAACCAGACTTCCTTAATTAAATGATCAAAAAAAAAAATACTGCCCCTGTCCTTTAAAGTTGTGTAAATGAATCTTGTGGAAGGAGCCAGGGGGAACCTCTCCTCCTCTAGCTGCAGGTTTTAGGCCCTGTGTCCTAGCAAAGGCAAGCTAGAGCAGCAGCCATGGGCAGTTATAGCTGGAAGTAAAGTGCACAGTCACCCAAGTTTGCTCTTCAAGTGGCATCAAAGCCACAGAGTCCATGAGTGTCACAGGAAGGGCTTGAGGGATGAGTACAGATTGAGCCCACTCTGCACGTGGGGTGAATGCCCGCTGCTCCCCGGAAGCCAACAGATCAAGTGCGCTGACACCCTTAGAAAAGTTGATTCTCATTACATCTTCAAACATATAAAAGCAAAGTAGTAGGGGAATGAAGTCAGTGTTGTGTTCCTAGTAGAGCTTGGGAAGCCGTGGTCTGAGGACTAGCAGTCAACACTGACAAAAGTGCTCGACAGTTTCAGTAGGGCAATGTGGGGAACAGGCATCTCGCGTCTCACTCAGGCCCGCGGTTCGAATCTCTGGCAAATATAGGGTGGATATTGTGGAGAAACAAGGGCATAGATTGCTCGAGTGACATGGGGGACGCAGACCTAACAGATCCAGTACTGTGTGATGTGCTAGAAAGAAATCCATCAACATATGGTTCTGTTCATATAGTGGGCAAGGAGGTGGTCGGAAAATATGCACTGAGAGGCAGATTCTTAAAAAGTATGGCCAGTGGAGGTAGACCAGATGTGCAGAAGTGGAAACAAAGTGCTTTTTGTGTGACCTGTTCAGTGGGTGTGGGATCCAGAGCAATGTGGAGAATTGGTTTCTGGGTAAGACAGACTACCTGAATTGTGCCAATAATGGAGGAGAGGCGTGGGCTTTTGAAAATCTGATGGCAAGATTTTTCACAACTCTTCTCAATCAGATTTTTTTCCAATTATTTTGGAGTTTTGCCTCTTTGTCTTTTGGCTGAGATTTTTTGTTCTGTATGCATGATATGTATGTTAAGGTTTGGTATCTAGAATTTGAATGGGACAGCTTTTTTTAAATGAACCGTGTGGTTTGAAAAAATTAAAATGCCTTTGGGATAAATTATGTGTCATGGAAATTATCTGTTGTTGTTTTCTGTGCGCTTCTCTGTTTTTGTGAGAGGAAGCTATAGGTCAGAGTATTCTTAGCATTGCAATATGTGCTTTTTGCTCATTCTCAAAATAGTTCTGACAATGTATTTTGTTTTAAATAAAATCGCTACCCATGCCAATCTCTGGCAGAGAACACTCTCAACACTTTGAAGGAGGAGAGGAACAAACCAATCTCACCCGATCCAATTCTCTCACTGAGTCGTCGTTCTGAAGCTTGCGTCTGCACCTCAGCTGTTACCTGGGCAAGCAGAGAGCCACCTGAGTGCCTATCCTTCCCCAGGCCTCTACTCCCTGCTGGGCATAGCACGGTAGCGTTCAGGTCAACTTACCATTACCTTCCACTCCTCAGTACTCTCGCCACCTAGTGCTGGGGTTAAGAGCTCAGGGTCTGAGCTCACAATGCCCTTGCGGGCCTGCCTTTCCTCTCTGTTCCCCACCTCACAATCTCTGCCTCATAATTGGCCTAGCCCTGCCTCATAACCTCTCATATGGACATCTGGCCAGCCCGCTACCTCCCTCACACTCTTCTGTCTTTTATGTGCTGTTAAAGTTACCCCCGAAAATATCAAATCATTTGTCACTGATGTGACTTCAAGATGTGACTCCTGAGTTGGGGAGACAGCTTGGCAGTCTAAGCGCCTGCCCAGCAAGCATAAGGACCTGGGTTTGATCCCTGGTACCACATGCTGTGCTAGCCTTGAGATCCCAGGTATGTCTTGCTGGCTAACTAAACGGGACACGTAAGGCAGGCCTATAATCCCAGCACTGGGGAGGCTGAGACAAGGAAGATCACTACTAGTCCAAGCTTCATAATGAGACCCCATACCAAGTAGATAGATAGATAGATAGATAGATAGATAGATAGATAGATAGATAGATGGATGGATGGATAGATGGATGGATGGATGGATGGATGGACAGACGGACAGACGGACGGACGGACAGACAGACAGACAGACAGACAGACAGATAGACAGATAGACAGACAGATAGATAGATAGATGACTCTTCACAAGTGCCTGCCTGGCAAGTGTGAGGTCATGAGTTTGAACCCTGGTCCCAGAAAACAGCAGCGACAAAACCATATGACTCCTTCCTGAACCACCATCCTTGGCAGGGCCACTGTTTCCTGGCCTCTGTATAGTCATGTTCATTTCTCAGGGACCCTTCCCCATATCCCCACCCTACACTCACACATTGGGAGCCTCCTAAACCATTGCAGGCCCCGCGTCCTGTCCTTCACTGAGGACGCCCTTGTCACTCTCTTCACGTGCCTTTCCACCCAGCCCTCAGCTTCCTGACCAAACGTCACCTCCTTGTGTCCCTCGCCCTGCGATCCCAAGTGACACCCCTGCACTCCTCCATGGCCACACGCATTCCCGTGTGCTTTCACGTTTACGCAGTAAGTCAAGTCACACTTCAGTGCTGAGCACACCACTGCTCTGTCCCCTTAGACCTGGAAGACTGGCTGCCACACCCTGCGGTGATTTCCTAGGGCTGCCATGACAAAAGGTCACAGCTGGGTGGACTGCGCCATGGAGATTCAGGGAATCATTGATTCAGTAAAGAAGAGGCCTGCAGGCAAGGTGCCATCAGAGCTGGCTACCTCAAGCGGTGTAATCACGGCTCCCCAGCCTCCCCTCTGGGTTTACACGTGGCATTATCCCTGACCTCTTCACATGGCCTTTTCTCTATGTATGTCTGTCCATGCCCAAATTTCCCCTTTGTCTAAGGACACCGGCCATGTTGGATTAGGAATTCCCTCAACTTCGGTGTCCTTATTATTTCTATCTGCAAAGACCTGATTTTGAAATACATTCCTATTCCAAGGTGCTAGAAATTGAAACTTCACTATATAATTTCTGAGGGACCACAGTTTAATCCATACCAAATATTCTCAATAAATACGGATTGAGTTACTGAATGGTCCTTGATAAGGGATTAATGGACAAAGTGCTGTCACTCTGTCCTATGACACAGATCTCAGGGTTTCCTTCCTTTCCAGTCTAGCTTGCTGTTTACTTCACGCTTTCACTGAGAGAGCACTTTATTGATCTTTATGGCCTTACGCTATTTTCAGTCTGCTTGTCCCAGTGTTGTAGGTTATTTTTCTTCAATGTCCTTGCCTCAAATAAGAATCTACTGTGCACTGAATCTTCTGATTCATCAATCCAACCACCAGCTCACATTGTTAGAAGAGCTATCGTGACCTGACTCTGCCACAGAAACTATCCTGCCTCATTGTATTTTAGGTCGTTCAGAGCCTTGGTCTGCATGGGAAGTGAGATGAGGATGAAGGAGTCCCAGGAGAAACAAGGATGTGGAAACCAGACAGGTGTCTGAGCAGACACAACCTAGAGGAGAATTTTCCATCTTGGGGTCCAGGGCACGGGGCGACATATCAGGAACACGTGACAGAGAAGAAGTGGGCAGACGTAGCACCAGATCCAAGATGCAGCGAACAAGCAGCGGAACCTAGAACAGGTGCAGCTCGGACTGGGGCACTGATTTTGAGGTGACATTCAGAACTTCAGCTCGGATAGAGGTCAGGAGGATATACTCCTGGGCTGGAACACACTGACCATGGCCAAAGACTAAGTGGAGGCTCTGGCTCTTCGCCGACGCACTGGAGTTTAGGACACAGAGAAAGGAGAGCCAGGAGGGTGCACACCCACAGACAGAGGCACGAGTCAGGGCCGAGGGAAGCCACAGCGCTGCCTGGTCCACTCAAGGTGGGTAGCAAAGTAGGTGGCGGGACCAAGGACAGCTAGCAACCAGATGCTCACGCCATTGACCTTCCTTATAAATAATCAACGAACGAAGCAATTACTTTTCTGGCAAGTTTTGGAGACAGCCACAACGCTTTTCCAGGGGAGCATTTCTGATAAAACTCTGAACGTTTCCTAGAAAATCAGTCAACTCTGCCCCAGGAGTACAGCAAGGAGAGGAGGCGGGGCTGAGCGCACGCTTCCAGCAACACCTGAGCACTGGGGCACTGCCGGCTGGGGGACCTCGGGGTTCACAGAGTTGGTGGCCCTAGAACAGAGGCGCTACCACACTGAGACACAGGAGAAAGCACCTGCCCAAAGATGAGATCACCATGTCGCCAGCGTGGAGCGCAGTAAAGACGCAGCATGCAGAGGTCAGCCTGCAGCCATGCGGGTCAGTGCCACCGCAGACCCAGCCTTCGCGTCAGCCTTGCAGTTCACCTCCCTGTGCGGGCTCTGCGTGGCTTTGGCCCAGGGCCAAGCTTCGGGGCCACCCGAGATGGACACTGGGAGAACAAAGGGCCAAGGACGGGCGTGTGGCAGAGAGAGGACGACAGGACGGCCGGAAGTGAGACTCTGCTCCGCTCTCCTTCCCTCCCCACCCCCGCTCCCTGGCGCCTCTCTCCCGGTGCCAGCTTCCTCCCGTGCCAGCGCCACAGTGACAATATGAGACGTCGCATCTAGAGAAGCACAGCCAAATATTTGATTTGGACGCTTACACTGAAGAAGCCTCATGACAACCGTGGGTGCCCAGATTACCGCCTCCCCGCTCTTGGCTCCCGCGCCTCTCGTGGCGAGCAAACACGCACAGAGACGTGCTCGCTGCAGCACGATGGAGGAATCCCAAGTGCCTGATGTGGGGCGTCTTGTTTGGGGAAGGGTTCACTGATGAGCAATAAGCTGAGGAGCCTGGAGGCTGTTGTTTTTCCTGTCAAGGCAAATGGTACTGAGAATATGGCACGCGTGTTTTGATTTTTTTTTCTTCCTTTTCTAACTTGGATTCGGAAATGCCTGGCGATGATAAAGCAATTGCTTCTCCCAGGGAGTTCAACTCCTCTCCTCGACCCAGGAGTATGCTCTGCGCTTCCGTGTCCGGGAGGAACTGACCTGTCTGGGAAGACCCGGGCTCTGCTGCTTGCAGCAGTTTGCTCTCCTAGAGCGCTGGTCTAATCCAAGCACAAAGCCATTCAGTACGAAGAGCAGCAAACCATCTCTCCTTTGTCATGCTTTCGTCCCACGGAGAGTGGTATGTGCTGTGCCGCATGCAGAAATCCTCAGTGCTTCCCTAAGGAGAGAGGAAAGCAGAACTTCACAGAATGTTCCTCTGCTTGAGAACGGAAGTGTCTAGAAAATTCTGGAAATACCAACTGCTAATGTTGAAATCATGCACTGTCCCAGGTGGCGTGAAGACGTCTCAGTGCAGCCCTCCCAAGATGGACATCTTCACGCTGTCCTACATGACATGTGCAGGCCAGGCACTGAGGCGCAGGGAGAAGTTTCCAGGTCTACTGTTTCTTCATGCTTGTGTTTTCCGGGACGGTCTCTCTAAAGCCAAGGAGGCACTGAGCCACATGCCACAGAGGACAGAGCCACTCTGCCACTATGCAGCAGCACACAGCACAAGCCAGTGTGTTCAGGGTTTGGCATCACTCAGGGACAAGCACCTGCAGGCAGGCAGCCTGGCAGCATTCCCCAGGAAATACAGGGAAGGAGCGCACTCGGTCTTTTCTCTTTCAGCAAGAGTAGATTTCTCACGAAATACAGTCTTCCTGTCACACGCAGTTCAGTCACAACAGTCATTTTCCCATCTAGGAGGCTGACTGAAATGAAAGGTGGGTGATGCGGTGGTCACCCCACAAAGTCCATCCGGCCTGGGCACTAACTGCCTTCCTCACGTGAGGACAGAAACACAGCCCCAGCACTAGGGCCCAGGCCCCGAAAGGCCCACAAAACCGTCTCTCTTCAGTTACTTGTGTGTGTGTGTATGTTCACCCACATAGCCACGTGCACACCTACGCAGCTGTGTGCCCCCCCCCCGCATTTATCCCTAAGTGAAAGACAGGATGATCTAGACAAAGGGCCAGGGTAACCAACGGCGGGTGTGCTTTAGTAGATTTCACAGATTTCCCTGCTTGCCTTTCATAGCCTGGCCTGAAAACAGCTCACTTTGTATGAGAGCAACCTGGACAGGTCACTACTGCCATTCCATTAGTTCCTTAGCCCGTGCTAGTCATGCTGAGGTCACGGGTCCCATCCCC
Source organism: Myocastor coypus (assembly GCA_004027025.1). Classification (NCBI taxonomy): domain Eukaryota; kingdom Metazoa; phylum Chordata; class Mammalia; order Rodentia; family Myocastoridae; genus Myocastor; species Myocastor coypus. Next base: position 26,975 of record PVJA010005303.1, on the reverse strand, counting down.
AGCTGGCCATTTACATCTTCTCTGCTGTCCCGCCCCAGCCTGTACTTCCCACGCCACATCACAAAGGCTGGAAGTGGGCCCAGGAGCCACGGAGGGGGCGTGCAGCTCCACACCCAGCCTCCGCTTCCTGGGTGTGTGACGCCCCCTGCAGGACTCAGCCACCAGGAGGCTGCTCCTCGTCTGCCAACATGGGACAGCAACCGAATGTCACAGATAGGACGGCTGTGGGTGGAAGGGTCCCTGCAGTCAGGCCAGGCACAGAGCCATGGTGTAAGGAAGATGGAGAGCCTGGGCCCAAGAGGAGGCAGGAGCTGCATGGGGTCGGTGGCGAGGCGCAGAGTCTCCCCAGGGAGGTGACGGTGCCACATTCCATGAGTCTCCATGTCCCACCACGCACCATGGCAGCGCATTCACAAATCTGAAGTCCAGAATCATGAGCTTAGGGAACTGTGTCTTTTTATGTGGAAAGCTAATGGAACTACAGTGAAATTATTTCCCTGATTTCTACTTCCTGACTACTATTTCAGAGTTTCTCAAGATGCATTCTATGGCTTAGAGCCCACTTCAACTTTCTGTAAAGAATGTAAAAAAAAAAAAAGCAGCATATGTAGCATTAATTTAAAAAAGTAGACTGAGATTGTCAAACAAGCAGGCATGCGCAGTAAAAAGTTAATGAACCGTAACCCCCACGCGCTTGTACCTGGGGTCTCATTGTCCACAGAGAGTACTGCTTCTCTAATTTCACTGGCTCTCGCAGAACCCTTACTCTAGAACTGTGAGCTCGGGACAGAGTCAGATCTCATTATCGCACCTGAAGTCTTAATTTACCTTAGCTATGTTATGACCGTGAATAAGAAACCATGGTGACCGCAGATGTTTTGCAGATGCGGGAACGCGCCTGACTCAGGGCCGTACTCCCGGGCATCGCCGATGCCGAGTCTAGATTCACATTCCGTGGGCGACGCGCTTTGATCCCGAACTTGCCTGTGTTCTTCTGAGCTCATTAAAGCTGCAGTTTCTTCTCACAGTTATTTGTCTGTGTTGTGTTTTTAAATTAATTTCCCCATATGTTTCTGATTTCTTCCCCAGAGAAATCAAGGTCATGTATAAACAAAACCTCAAATTGTGAAAAAGTAGAGGAAGGTGAAGCCAATCATGGCCACGACCCCTCGCCCTCTCCGTTGGTTCCTCCCAGGAGATAATCGCTTCAATGAATTCCGCTCGTGATGCCGAAATTGTTCATTTTATGATTAGATGTAATGCCACCTAAATCTTTAAACAAAATAAATCTTATGTAACTTCGAGCTTCCTCGTGGAAGAAATTATTTCTAGGATTTACTGTGTTCTTCTCAAAGAGAACTAGCTAAGAATTTATTGTGGCTAAAAGGCATGGTTGGACAGAACAGATGCTCATCTTGCTGACTCATCCCATATTTTGTATCTGTTGTGCCATTAACTTTACAAATTGGGTCTTCATGGTCCTTCACCGTCGGCTTCTCAAATTTCTGTTTATTTGCTCTCTTTACTTTTAACATTAAATTTTAAAAAATCAAAGTCTGCTCTCATGGCTCCTATAATAAAATCACCGAATGAAGTTCCATTTGAACTCCTCACCTGACACCCACAAAATCAGATCGCAGATAGCACACTGACGGGTAAGGCTCTGCTTGAATCTAAACTATTTTCTCTGTGCTTCTCGGAATTGCACTATACCTACAAATTACCTGGGGCCATGGGTGTGGAGAAGCAATGTTGGATTTATCTACACTTTTAATAATAGTAAAGAAATAAAATGAGCAGGAGATGCTGTCTAGTGAGGTGCTGGTTATTCCTGTGGAGAGCTTTCCTTTCCCTGTTGTCTTAGTTACTTTTCGCTTGTTGCTGGGACAAATTCCCAATAATCAAAGTGAAGGAAGGAAAGCTTTATTCAGCTCACAGTTTGTGGAGGTTTCAGTCCATATTCGGCTGGCCCAAGGCTGAGTGGAACAGGGCAGAGAGCATCCAGTTCATGGTGGTGGAACAGCAACAAAATGGTGGCAGAGGCAGCCAACCAAAGAGGGCAGCAGAGAGCAACAGCAACAGGCTCTCTGCCTTAGGATATCCACCCCTAAACCCCACCCATAGTCCCAGCCCTACTCACACCGATAATCCCATCAGTACTAAAACACATAATCCCAGTGACTCATGAGTCAAGTCTCAATCTATGGAAGTCCCCGCCCAATGACTACATGAGGCTTTGAGGGGACAACTAGACATAAACCATAACACCTGCTTTGAATGAGGCCCCCTGAAAGTATCTTCTGGAGTACTGGGTTTGCAGTGGCCATGCTGAAGATCAAGAGCTACACATGTGAGGTGCGCAGAGTCAGACTCAGCCCCTCTCTCATTCCTGGACCCCTGATTTAAAATATATATATATATATATATATATATATATATATATATATATATATTTGTTTATTGCTGGGTCAGTCTGTGCTGGGGATAGGGCTGGCACAGCATATGGTGCCAAAAATCAAACCACAGTCCCTGCAGTTACCTACACTTGCCTAAGCAGTCTCTTTAGACCATTGAGCTATCTTGCCAGCCACAGGACCATTGATTTTGCTGGAAGATCTCAGACCTTTTCAGCAAGAGGACCTGTGCTGTGATGCCACAGATGCTACGAAGATAGAGTTTGAGTCTTCGAGGACTCCACAGGGGTCTGAGGAATCAAAGCGCACCCAGTGACCAGGGCAGAGCTTCTTCCTGTGTCTGTGGTCTGGGTCCATAGCTTCAGGAGTCTACCAAAGGATCCTTTTCATGGAGATCGATGTAACACTAGTTAGGGACCACTGTGCAAAAAATCTGCATGCATCGAACTCCTTGTGACCGGCACATTTTAGTCAAAGCCAAAGTTGAGAATGGGAGTTATTCTCTGCAGTAAGCATAGTAAGAATTGCAGTAGGTTTCATACTCCAGTTGTTAACCCATAAATGTTGCTCATGACAATAGAACTGGAAGAATAAATAATATATAATGGTGGCTGCTAGTCCAGGACAGAGCACAAAGCTACAGGAAAGTGGTAAAATTTCTCTTCAGAGTGAATGGTGATTGGATAGCAGATTGTAATCACACAGAAGGAGGACGAATGCAGCTCTGTGGACCGCCCTGGTGGTTAAAGTGACCTTGTATGCTCCTTTTGCTGTATGGCACCTGCCACACTGGGATATTTGATGGATATTAACAGGAAATGGAAAATGCTTGGAAAGACAGCCAGGAAGACAAGGCAGAGGAGGGGGTGGACTGCTGGACAAGGTCTGCCTCTGGTCACTAGCTGGACAACACAGGGGTCATGTGGCAGCGTGCGAGAACCCTCAGAGGCCAGAGGGTGGGACCCAGATGGGGAGGGTAGCGACTGAGTCAGAGTTTTCATCATAGCATTATATATTTTATATATTTACTTAAATTTCAAATTAGAAATATATTTATGGGTAATGCTCCTTTTTAATGAGTTGATAACCTCAACTCATCATCCAAAATGAAAACTGTAACAGCCAAGAGTGAATAGCGGACTATGACCAGCAGACACTCTCAGCAAGCATGCAGAGGGAGCCATCAGAGTAGAAGACAGGTATGCAGCAGTGTGAGCAGAGCTTCATGATTATTTATTCCTTTCAACAGTGAAAGGAAGAAGAAAAAGATATAAAAATTAAAGGGCGATTGAAAGTCAAAATTATGGAGGAGCAAGTTTGTTATTTTGGTAAAATATTTATTTGGAAAGAAGAAGGAGAGAAGAAGAGGAGGAAGAAGAAGAAGAGGAAGAGCAAGAAAAAAGAAAGAGAGAAAGAAGGAAAGAAGGAAAGAAAGAAAGAAAGAAAGAAAGAAAGAAAGAAAGAAAGAAAGAAAGAAAGAAAGAAAGAAAGAGGAAGAAAATGGATGTTTGCGAGGGCCTTAACTAACCAGGTCTTATATAGTAATGAACACTCTGGCCTTTATATGTTCTCTGGCCTATTTATGAAAGCCCAGTTTGGCTCTTTAATTTAAGTACCTTACTAAAATTTAAAAATCACCATGAGACAAAATGATTTACTTAATTAACCAGATGGAGATACTGATTTTCTTTGTAAATAGTGCTTAATATTATCACTTTCATGCCTAGGTCAAAGGGTGGAGAACATTACTAACATGAGGCTTGGGAAGACATCAACAATAAAGTTTCCTTCCAGGAGTGACTTCAGATGTGGCCACCATGATGTCCTAAATCCATGTAAAACACTGGCCTTTCATGTCATTTTGACCTTGGGAAAGAGGTAGAGGTTACACAATGCCATATCAGGTGAATAAGATGGGTGAGGACACACCTTCGTGTTTTTATTATCTGCCTTTTTGTTAGATAGCACTCAGCAGCAGAATTCACTATATTATTTTTTCCAACCACACAGTTTATTATTTTTAAATTTATCTTAAATAAAATAGAGAAATAATGGCTGAGATATTAGAAATGTTGCACATTTTTTTTAAATAAAGTAAGATGATAGGTATTCAACAGTGGTTTTTCTATTATGCAATGTTGTCTCCATGTTGTTGCTCAGGTTATAGATAGAAGCATAGAAAATTGGTGAAAGTAAAAGTATTAGGCATTCTCTTCTAACTTCAGTAGAACTATAGAAGTTAGTGGTCCGGTCAGCTCAGCTCTATGGTGTGCACAAGTACATGATGATTCCCCTTCCTTTTTCCCTATCTTTTCACTGTTCCCTCAATCCAATTGTTTTTCTTTATGTTCAGTTTATTTTCTTTTACAGTATCTATTATACCTTGGGGATTTTATTTGCTCATTCATGTTCTTACACCAGGAAGATGCACAATGTTTAAACATGTGCATCTGATTTATTTGACTTATGCGTATAGCCTCTAGTTGCATTCATTTACTTAAAAATCCTCAAGTTTATATTTTTTTAGAGCTGAGTAATACTCCCTTGTATGAAAACATCATATCTTTTTACCATTTCTTGTTTGATGAGCATTTGGTTTGTTTCCAAGATTTAACTGTAACAAACTGTGCTGCTCTAAACATGGGTATACATATATCACTGTGGTAGAATTTTTTTCAGTTTTCCTGAAAAAAAATAACCAGAAGGAGAATAGCTGGGTTGAATGAGACTTATACTCGTTGCTTTTTGAGAGGTCTCCATACTGATTTTCACGAAGGTCATACAAGTCTACACTCCCACCAACAAGGGAGAAGGTTTCTGTCTTTCCACAGTCTCTCCAACACATGTTACTAGTTAATTGTTTTTCTCTATTTCATTACTTGATTTTTTTATGATAGTCATTCTTTCTGGAATGAAATGGAATCTCAATGTTGTTTTAGTTCACCTTCTTAAATGAGCAGTGTTGTTGTACATTTTTTTTCATTTATTTACTTGCCACTTGTATTCTTCCTGTGAGAAGTGTGTATTCATCTCAGATGCCCATTTACGGATTGGGTCTTTGAAGTTTGGGAACCTGATTTTTGTGGGTAGTGGTGGCCTTTACATCTACTTTAGATAGAAATTATTTGCCTGTGTAACTGTTGTTTAAGAGTTCCACAAACTCATGGAAATTAAATAACAACCTCTTCTGCAACTAATGAGCCACTGGTGAAATTAAAGAAATTAAACTACATGTAAAACCCAAAGAAAATTCAAACGCAACTTATCAGTATTTGTAGGGTACAATGAAAGCAGTTATCAGAGGGAAATGTCCAGTGGTGATATTACACATTAGGGAAACAGAATGAGGACAAATATGCACTTTAATGCTACACCCCAAGCTTCTAGAAAATGAAGAGGCAGTCAATCCCAAAACACAAAGAAGGGAGGAAATTGTAAAGATCAGAGTAGAAGTTAATACACTGGAGACAAAGAAAACAATACAAAGTATTAATGAATCAAAGAGTTGGTTATTTGAAAGTTCAAATAAAATTGATAAATCTTTAGCCAACCTCACCCAAAAAGGAAAGAAGAAAACAACCTTCTATTTCAAGAAGTGTGGAATTACTACAGATGTTGTGGAAATTCTGAAGATCATAAAAAATCTACACTGAAAATCTTCAATTTCAGAGAATGAAAACACAGAAGAGGTGAACAGCTTCCTAGATATGAATGAATTCCCAAAACTAAATCAAGAAGATATGAAAATTCTGAATTATGAATATCAGTCAATGAAATTAAAAAATGCAATTAAAAAAAATGTTACCTACAAAGTACAGTCCACCACATGTGGTGAAAATCTTTCAGAGATTGACTATTGAAACAGCACCCCTACGCCTATTTATTTGTTGCAAAGGCCAACACTCAATCAGTTTCTGGATGATCCATGGACAGTTTGGCTCACAGACAGACAGAGGGTGCCACATGCTTGCTGTGTCGAGGTTTGCCACCCTTGCACAACACTCTTCCACCATGACCTTCCTTCCTTGAGCCCAGGAACCAGAGGCAGAATCCCTGAACACAGGAACCAAATTCAATCACTCCTCCTTTAAGTGCCAATGTCTGTGATTGCATCCCAGCAAGAGGAAATCTGATGGATCCAGAGAGTTGGTACCAGGAGTGGGGTTCTTGCTATGATTGCCTCATTGTGTCTTCCAGAAGCCTTTGGAAGTGGCCTATGGGGTGAATTTGGAAAGGCTTGCAGAGGACAGCTGGAGGAGTTAGAAAGCTATAAGGGTGTTAAGGATGATTCTGGTCTGAGTTCACAACCCTGCCACCTGGAGACCCTCAGACCAAGAATTATTCTCAGCCTAGTTCAGTGGCTTATTTTAGATTTTAAAAAACCTAAATTTAAAATCTATATTTGGGCTTTAAAGGAAAAGTACTTGAGCTTTGGCATAGATTGCTTCAGCTGGTGAATTAGAGGGAAAAAAATGAAATAGGTATTTTTAAGTCTTCCAGCTGAGATCTTTAAGGGCTTAAGAAAACACAAGGGGGAAATACAGACTCTGCAACTGTGGACAAATGCTAGACTAAGTTTTTTCGAGGATGAAAAAGGAATTGTAGACCATGTGATAAGGTGGCTGACTGCAAAGTGGACAGACAACCTAGAAACAAGTTTTCCTGAAAGCAGTGCCACTAAATGTGCTGTGTCCCAGCCTCAGCTCTGATGGCACTCGCTCAGTTGAGTCACAGAAAACAAGGATGCCTCTGTGGCTTTAGCATAAAATGTAATAGCAAGGAAGGTCATTAAAATAAGATCCTGCCATAAAATTCTACAATTGGAAATGTATGAATCATAGCTCCCCATAAGGCTATGGGCTCCTAAAACAGCAACAAAACATAGCATCCATAGATAAATTTTTATTGCTTGACTGCTCTGAGACATTCAAACATGAACACTCTAAGGTAAGAAAAAGATCTAACTTAGTCTAAATTCAGGAGATGTACACCCCATATTCAATGGCATTTACTTTCTACAAAACATCTTACAGTACAATAAAAAAAATCATAATATAATTCATTACATACTGACATAAGGTGCACTATCACTCTAATGTCTTTGTCCCTAAAGGCACACAACTACACACACTCATTTGCACACACACTAGCAATCATGTGAACTCACACATGTACATTGTGTATGTTTCCTGCCCTCTTTTCCAAATATGAGAGTCAGTTAAATACTGCTATATTAATGTTATTGCAGAGAAAGCTCAGGCAGAGAAAGAACACATCATCTACCTAAATTTGTTTAGAATGCGATTACAGAAACACAACTGGATTAAAATGCCCTGCCTCGCGTTCCAGTGCACGGCAAAAGACTTCTGTGTCTCCAGCCCTTGCTCTCTAATGATGCAAGCAAAGGTAAGAGTAAGGTCATGGTTAGTCACACGGAAGACTTTTACTATATTTAAAAAATAGGTGTGGGAGAGGAGCCTGAAAAAGGCAGCCTCGGCTGGCTGTGTCGTGCTGACTCTAACCCTTTTTCTTTGCTGAAAGCGACTCTGATAGAATGTCACTGTTTGACAGCCTGATGCCTCGTGCTGGGTAGAACTGAAAGAAAAAGATAACCAGGAGACTTACACGATGTCAATGGCAAGACAAACTATATCTCTTTCACCACCAAAGCCTGAAAGCCCTTTGTATACTAGGGTGAGGATCCCCTAAGAGGAATCTATTTTCCATGTAACGGTGTGAATTTCCCACATTCAAGCGAAATATTCATGGCTTCATGAAAGTGCTAAGCTTCTGTAGGAAAAAAAAAAAAAAAGACTCTAAGTCCGTCTTATGCATTTTGCACAAGTTGGCACTTGACACATTCTATATGTTCTGAGTAGTATTATAATTTCAAATAAATCTCTCCTGACATCATTTCAGGAGTGTCCTATCCTTAAAAACCATCTGATATGTCAAGTGACCTTTTCCAGATGAAGCCAATGGGGGTATGAGGATGGAAGTAGCAGCAAGATGAGGGTGTGGGCAGGAGGGTGGCTGCTCGCAGGCTCTGTTCTGAAACCTCCCTTGTCTCAGAGCAGCCTTCCTTTCTCAGCCTCTCTCAGGCTCTGTGGAAGTCTCTTCCTGGTTCAGCGCCTGCGGCATTCTCAAAGGAGTCACTGAACAGTGAGCCTTTCTTGCTCACTTTTTTTTTTTCTGTCTGTGGGCGAGATTAAGCAAAGTGTAACACACACAAGAAAGACCCGCCATGTGCTGTCACTTTACTAAATTCAGCTGGGTAGCAATACGAAGTTTGGTTTGGGCATAGAGCCACAAAGATGATTTCATGAAAGAAAGTGGCCTTATAAAGCTGTGTAGCTCTGTCAAGCTCTCTTTAGGATGTGCTCTGTATGTGGAAAACCACACATATTTCTCCTAGGCTCATCCTTTTCTGTCTCCTTCCCCAGAAAGTAGCTTAATCTTCCCTGCAAACACTTACAGATTTTGTCGAATGTGACACAAGCCGCCCTCCCGTCCAGCGTGTCATGTGTGGTGTGCAGTTTATGATCATGTAAGTCTTTGATCCTGCACTTTAAAAAGCAGTGTAAGTTTGTTTTGAAAACATTCCCAAGCTCAAAAGGGCAGCTATTGAAGAATCCGTAGGACCTGCAAGAGCCACTGTTCTTGATTAACTCAGCGCTCTGCAATTTTGGAAATGCTCTGGCTAAATATGTGCATGTGCTCCTGGTATTCAGACAGTTTTCTTTAAAAGGAATATTTTCCTAGTGTCTTCTTGTACTATTTTTCTCAGTGCATGTCAAGGAGGAATGTGTATGAAAGTAATCCCTGACTTCAAGTTAGAACTCAGTGAAGGGCAGGATTAGGGAAAGGGGCTCGGCATCACTGTGGGAAGCCACGCCCAGAGGTGCTTGCAGAGAGACATGTCCAGGCATGTCCCAAGGGAACCTGTCAATCATCACTGACGGGCCAATGAGAGAGGAGCACGGCGGCAAAGAAGGGCAGCTTCCTCTTCCTGCGTCATCCCCGCCTCCTGTCTATATAAACCGCTCACACTTCCTCAATAAACGGGACTTGATCAGACCTTTTGACTTGTCCTTATTCTTTGCGTCTCCTGCCCTGTCTTTGTCAATGCCCACTTCTCCCCCAGGTACGAACCCGTTGAACGTCCCGCTGGCCGGGACACATCACAGAGCAGTGCATGGCGGATGATGAGGGCCATTCCCCTACACGCTGCAGACTAGAACTCAGAAGTTCCAACAGGGCAATGGGAAGATAAAAAGTTGAGTACCCTGTCCACATCCTGTATCTGACACTACCCTCCATGTAAGCTCAAAGATTCTCTTCCTCCTGAGAACCTGGTGCCTCCCCAGGGTGGCAGTGTGGTCTCACAATGGCTCCCTCTTACTTCCCAGGAAAATACCACCTGCCTTTCCTTATCCCTGCCTCTCTTCCCTCTCTTACTCCTTCCAGTGTCATGTTCTTGAATTCTCTCTTCCCCATCCTTTGAGAAGAGTCAATATGTCCCCCAATCTCCACAGCTTTCCAGGCCGGTCTATCATCTTTAAATGACTCAAATTCAGAGCACAGGTGTTCAAGCCCAGGCCACGTCAGCAACATGGCTGCACGGAGAGTTTAGAGAAGACAGGAGGGTGGCGTGGTGACCAGGCATAGATTCAGAGGCTGAGCTGGCAGAAAGCCCACTCTTCCAGGAACCAGCTAAACTGTTAGTCAGTTACTTTCTTTTAGTTTAAATTTAATTTAATTTTTAAGAGCAAAAGCAAATCACAGAAACAAAGATGGAAACAGGGTACCATACAGCAATGTACGTGGTACAGATTTTCAGAACAAGAATGATTAACAGTGGTTGTGCAAGGCAGTTACTATGAGAAAAAATAAAATTGAGCTTTTAGCTCAACTGCATGTCAAACTATATATCAGTTAAATTAAAGGCTTAGCTGTAGAGTGAAAAAAGATAATATAGAGAACGCACATCCAAAGTTAGGAAAGATCTATATCAAAAGAATACAAACTAATAAAAAATTTCAATTAAAATTTGAATTTATTTTCTTTAGTATTAAGAATCCCTGCTGATCAAGAGACCATTAAGGAATTTTTAAAAATAAGCAATAAACTGAGATAAGTATTTCTAACATAGAATTGAAGGAGGATTGGCATTTAGAATAAATAAACTGTCCAAATTATCAGTGAGCCAGGGCTGGGGAGATAGCTCAGTAGAATAAGTGCTTGCCTGGCAAGCGCAAGGTACTGAGTTCAATCCCCAGTTCTGCAAAAAAGCATGCACACATGCTAAGAGTTCACTTTCCGGAAGATATCAGAAAATCTTAGAATTAAATGAAATGATGGTCAAGCCTACTTGCAGCTATGAAAGTGACTAACACGAGCATCTTATGAACACAATGAGAACGTCTTAACGTCGAACACTTTCCTAAGAGTCACTCAGAACTGAACGTTGCCTGCAAAACATCCTCTTCTCCCACCAGGAGAGGATATTGATGTGCGTTCATTGGCAAACATTTTATATTAAAATTGAAAGTGAATAAACATACGCCCTTTTCTCCTGCCACTGCAGTCCTGCGTATTTTGCCTAGAGAAATGGCGCGAGCGAGCCGGAAGAGGTTTAAGAGACAGGCCAGAGCCTCGCTAGCCAGGCTGTCTATGTCGAGGTGACAGTCAGGGGCACAGACCACGCCCACAGTAAGGTCAGGTGACAGACGCCTCAGCCCGGGTGCACCTCCAGCCGCAGCTGCAAGTAACCCGAGCACAGCATAGAACAGCACCGACAGCAAGTAAAAACAAACCTAGCCGCCTTTGGAGATGCGTAAGTAACAAAGAATTGGAGTGAGTATGGAAGCAGAGAGAAGGCTGCGGCTGCGCCTACGGGGAGGAGGGCGTTATTCTTGACGAGGGAGCACCGAGGAAGTTTGTGAGAAATGATCAGGCTTTGCTTGCTCGTCTTGGAGGTGGAAATCCAAAGGCTAATTTATTAATGTTTAAAAAGATATGCAGTATAAATATTGTATGTGTATGTTTCACAGTCAAATTTTAAGGGTATTTTAAATTCAAATGAAGCGGTGTGACAACTTCTTTAATGTGTGAACTATAGAAGAGCTAATAGATCCTTTGCAGTCAGAAGAGAGAAACTATTATTGCCGTCACACTGCTCAGTGATGTACCTGCGTGTGTCCCACCGTGCAGACGCAGCTTTTGTGAATGGAGGAAAGAGTCCTGTCTTCTTGCTCTCCATACAGCTTAATGGGCTTCTCGGCTAGCTCTAGGAACTCCATTAATAAAAGTCCTGATGAACAATGAAGAAGCATTATGCTCGTATTAGATGCATTACATTTCAATGTAAGTAGAGATATACTCTTCATGAGTGAGTCAGCCAGGTTGGGGAAGATAGCTCAGTGGTCTAAGTGCCTGCCCCAGCAAGAGTAAGGATTCGAGTTCAATCCCTGGTACTGCATGCCGTGAAGGCCCCCAAAGTGGACATGGTGGCCTGTAATCACAGACCTAGGGAGGCTGAGACAGGAGGAACAGTATGAGTCCAAGCTGCGTGGTGAGATCCTGGACCAGATGAAGGAATGAATGAATGAATGAATGAATGAATGAATAAATAAATAAATAAATAAATAAATAAATAAATGAGATTCAACCACGAAGACCAAACCATATCACTTTGTATGTTTTAAAACAGAGCAACAAGTCTGGGAAGCAACGGTGAGAGGCATGTTTATGTGGAAGAGCTGTACACTGTGTGGGCACTGCCAGGCGTTGGTGTGTATAGGCTCACCAAGCTAGGCTATAAAAGGGTTACTTCCAAAAGTGTGACCCAGGTACTCCTGCCCAGGTGCACATTTTCCATGGTCCAGGCCACATTCTCATGTGGGTGTGCAGAGGACGCTACCATCAGATAACTCTTCATGGCCTGTGGCACGGGCAGGGAGCAAGGCCGGGCATCCCTGTCTGAGGTTACTGCTCATCACGTGGCTTTAGTTGGCAACAGGAAATACACCAAGGAGGCATTTTTGAGATGAGGCTTGTTTAGCATCTTCCTAGGGTATTTTGGCCAGCCCTGGGGACTCCGTGTCATACAGTCATCTTGGCTTGCTTTCAGAATTGGTCTCCGTGGCATAGTGAGGTCACCCTTCCTCACCTGGGGCCGAAAAAATGGAAATGTGAGAGCCGTGCTCTTTGAATGGTTAGAAACTGTTAGAGACCTGCCACATCCAGTGGCTTCGGCTTCGGTGTCCACTTTCCTGCATACGCTTTTCAGCACGAGTTGACATCAGAGAAGCTTTGCGATGAGCTGAGTGGGTGGCTGCTGTGGGCGTCGGGGGGGGGGCAGTGGGGCCACACAGTACTCCACGGGTGTCCGCGACCCCTGCGGGGCATAAGCAAGCACTTCTCCAGTAGACTTCAGTTCTGTTTTCACACCACAATCTCCACTGTAGCTGCACTGTGTGGTCATTTCTAGGTGGCCAGGGATACATATTCATTTTTAACTCATGTATTCATGGCAAATCTAAACTCAAAGAGTTAAAAGAACATTCAAGTATGTGTCAAAGAGCAGTAAAAGAAAAAGGCCCCAGATTGCTCGGACAAATTAGAAATTGTGATTACCGCTGACTGCTCGAGGCCAGCAATATTTGTGGTATTTCAGGCTCAAGGGTGCCAGGCTGCCTGTGGAAAAGACAGAATTAATTAATGTTTTCTGAGATTAATTAGAAAATTAAATGGAAGCATAATGAAAATCAGCATGGCTCAGCTCACTAGATTTACAGCTGTGTGTCACTAAATTTCAGGATTGCTCAAAATATCTGTGTTACTTGAGAACAAACACAGTACGATTGGCTGTAATTGTTTTGCACCTTTAGCACCTAATTCCAAGGAGAACTGCTACAAACCTCAGGATATTCTAAGCCATAGAGCTAGCTGGCTGACAGCCCCGGCCTGAGTCAATGCCCTTCAAAATACCTTTAGTTGGCGTAACGTTTCCTGGTGGACTCTGGAACTTAGCACAGGTGGTCTGCTAGCCTGTATACTGGACCTCCCTGCTATGCTGCACAGGCGCTGTCCACTAGGAGCATTTCTGGTGGGGGTCCTGTGGTCCACAGGAGAGATGAGAAAGACCAGGGTGACACAAACCCCTGGGCCATGAAGAGATTCCCGGAGACATGCCTTCAGATTTGCTACATGGAGGTGATAATGTATCTCTGCTACCTTGTTGGACTCTGAGGCTCGTTTTGTGCAACATGAGTGTACTTCAAATATTTTCCCCAAGTCCTTATGGAGCTGTCAGGTAATCAAAAGACACAGGAAATATCCTGTTATCATAAGCTGCTATTCCATCACTGGGGATCTTGGTACGCTTAATAGGGTTCGCGCTTAAGGGCACTGAATAACTGAAAATGTCAGCAAAGACTTTTGAAAATAAGTAAAACTGTGAACAAATTCAGCCATCTTTCATTGGACTGTGCCCATGTAAGCATCTTAGGAAAACTTCTCGGAGTCTTGTGCAAACCTTACCCCTATCAGTTCTCCAGACTGAGGCTGCCTGAGCTTGCTGTCTTGCTGCTTCTGCTATAGAGCTTGCAACTGAGATACCCGTGCTGTGTGGCTGAGTCACCGACTCCAGCAAGATGTGGCAGGTAACTGATTATGGAATGCGTTGTTCTGTATCCCTGCAGTTAGCAGTGGAGCAGGAATTTATCCCCACTTGCACATCTACCTTTTCCTTTACTAACTGATTTTCAAAGAATGTTAATAGAAATATTGGTACAATAACCGCAATGATCATTGTGAGAAATGGTGTCCAGTATTTAGATGATTGAATAATTTTAGGTAATTTAAATAATATTGGCCATACCATATCCCGAATGTCCTATGTGAAGGATATCTTTTCTTTACTTTGGTTATTAAGTCTGTGTTACTCAGAAGCTGAGATGATAAAATAAAACTTGTGTCCTTTTCCATTATTTTTAAAATTATTTTTCACTGAATCATTAATCAGTTTTTAGTATTCAGATTAGTGTTTCCTCAGAAATCCTCAGTGGAGCCTCCCTTACAAAGATGCCCTTGCATAGAGGATTTTGGGATAAAATAAATTTGGGGACTTCTCCTTCCTGTTGATTTTACTCAGCACCTGAGAAATGTTAAGTTCCTAAGAATTCTTACAGGAAGGAATTTGCTTAAATTTATGCAAACATGTTTGTCTATACATAGATATCTAGTTTAGTATCAAGTTAGATCTGTTAGCTGCTGTCTCAAATGTTATGTCCTCCAAAGCAGCATTTGGACTAATCTCGTAAGATCCCTAGCAACACTTCAATGGCCTAGAGGCAGTAGAAGTTGGTGACACATGGCTCAATAATTCCTGAATTCCTACCCTTGCCAAGAGAGAATTTTGATACAAGATCTGTGTGAAATATAATGGCATTCCACGTGTCACATCAGAAAGCACCTCAAAGTGAGATCCAATTCCAAGTCATCAGAATTTCACTAAGTCATGTGTGCATTTTATTTCCCCAACAAATCTCGTCTACATGCTGGTGTTAAGCGGGTGGCATGCAAACGGGGCCTGAGACCAACCTCTAGGCCCGCAAGAGACCAGACCAAAACAAAGTGGACATCCCCATGGGGAAGGCCAGCTGGTCCTTTATCACACCGAGACTTTACCATGAAGATGGATCCCATCACAGACCAGTCAATTCAAAAACAGAAGTGCCCTACTCCCCTGAGCCGGGCTAATAACCCCCCTCTGCTTTATCCTAATTAAGCAAAGTGACCCCAAGGAATCTGATGTTAACCAGCTAGCTTGTCTCTTCTTTTTCCTGCTCCATTGCTTTGGTTCCCATGTGCAAGAGCCACTCTTCTTCTGTCGCCTGCTATGATCTCTGATTCTATCCAGACAACAAGGTGACGCCCGACTCCTGGATCACAAATAAGCCCCAATCGGGTCTGAAACTAAAGCTGTTGGAGATTCACCTTTTGACACCAGGCTGACACAAGCCCGCTTCGGTGCCCCTGGAAGCGTGAGTGAGTCTGTCATGATCACATGCGTGGTAGTGTCAATGACGCCTTGGGGGGAGCATTGGGAGACCTCACCTACTTCCACACCCCAGGCTGCCCTGGGCACCCACCCTGAGCCCCGTTGGTGATGCTTTCAGTCACTGACACAGAGCAGAGCCTGGTATGGACCCTGGAGCTTTGCTGTTCCCTTGCTCACCACTGGGGCCAGGGCACAGAGGTAAGCTGCTGTCAGGATGCCAGGTGTCAAGGGAGGCCAGCCTCACCATGCACCCGAAGACCACAGATGGCGGCACCTTCACAGGAACTGGGCTTCACTGGGAGGCTTCCCTGGCACCTCTCCCATGGATGCCACCGTCCAGTGGATGAAGCTTTTGGCCGTTGTTTGTCAATCTCTCCCCAAGTGACCAGGTACACACACTGCACCCATGCTCAATTGGCAGCCTGCTCTAGAGAGCTCCAGCAGCAGACAGGTTCCAGGGAGCCGGGCAGGGTTAGGATTACCAGAGCCAGCTTGGAAGCACATGGACCAAGAACACAACCATGAGGACTCCCACAGTGACCCGGGGGACCTGGAGCACCGGCTGAGTGCTTTGACAGAGAAGTGCCTGCAGGACGTGGCTCAGCAGCCACTGGGTCCCACCCCACGGTGAAGGGGAGCCGAAACCGAAATTGTGCATGCAGGAAATGGAGATTTGGAGTCACTTAGACACACAGCAGGGTCAGAGCGAGAAAGCGAGTCGCAGTGCAGCCCCCATTGCCTGGCTCGCTTCTCTTTGTAAGAAGCATCCTCCAGCCGCAGATCTCCCACAAGCCCTCACTTCCCATAGAGCCTCACAAAGTGGCCAGGGTAGCGTGACCACACCCCTGCAAGACACCATTTCACCCACTTGCTAGTACAGTTCCTGCAGTAGCAAAACCAGCACCGCAAGAGCATGCGCTTGAAATGTCCTGGAAGGAATGCTTCTTGTTTTAAAACACAAGGGCAAGAGGGATGTATAGATCAGGGTTTTACTTAGAGGAACACAATAGATATAAGGAATGGGTATTAACACAAAATATACAATCTATAAGGAATTGTAAGATTGGCTTAGCCGGGCGTGGTGGCTCATGCCTGTAATCCCAGCACTCGGGAGGCTGAGGCAGGAGGATTGGTGCGAGTTCGAGACCAACCTGGGCTACAAAAGTGAGCTCAAGGCCAGCCTCAACTGCATAGTGAGACCCTGTCTCAAAAAGACAAAAAAAAAGATTGGCTTACAATAGTCAGCCACAGAGTCAGATAAAAACGCGTGCAGAGGGCATCTGCACACTCGGGACTGAAGAATTCAATCCCAAGGTCTGCACTTCCCTGCAGCACTCCGTGTAAGTCTCTATCTGTGGGCTGATGGGTCTGCGATGCAAAACTGAAGTGTCTGTAATGGGCACTGAAGCATTCACGATGGATGGCGAAAGATCCAAGCAGGAGGCTGAAGAGTCTGTGCTGCAAGCCAGACGACGAAGTCCAGGCTGAGTGCAAAGACTGAATGAAGCTTCTCCGATGAAGTGAAGTCTTGACTCCTTCCTCGGTCCTTTAAAAAGTCTCTTTGTGCTCAGTCATTCTGACGCGGGCCCATTGTGCCCTAGGGTGGAACCAATCATACCCCAGGATGGGCCCTTGATCCTGCTCTTAGGGAGGAGCCAACCATATCCTAGGCAGGCCCTGGTCACGCTCCAGGGAGGAACCAATTGTATCCAGGGTGGGGCTCCCACCATCAGGGAACTTGGGCCCCTGAGTCATCCAGCCAAGTTGACAAGATGTATCAACCACTACGAGGAACTTCTTAAAAATGCCTCCAAAGTACAGCACACTCTTGCAGTCTCAGGGTAGTGACATGGATCTGAAGGGTCCTGTCTCCTGGGTTTCCCTAGCACCGCTTCTGTGTGTTTATTGATCAGGGGATAGTGTGGATAAAGGTGCCAGGAGGAGGAGAGCTGTGCCCAGGGCATGGCGGTGGCTTTTGCACCGTGCGTTGATCTTGCTCTTGACGGCACTGGAGACCGCGCTCCCGGCAGTGGCACACAGCCTTCTTTTCCCAGAGCGACTGATCAGCTCAGCCAGCCTGGATGGTTTCAAATCATCTTTGTGCAGAAAAGAGAGCAGGGCGAGTTTTCTTTTAACTCACTTTATTTTAGAATTCATTCCTCAGGAGCTGGGAGGTGGTGCCTGGCCCAGCAGTGAAGTCAACTGCTAGCGGTGGGACTTGATGATACCTGGGCCCAGTCTCTCATTAGGAGGCAGACACAGTGAATGAGTAGAGAAGGAAAGCATGGGCATCCAGTCGCAGCGTGTTGGTGGCGATTTGTGACCCATGCACACCACTCAGTTCTTTATTTGTTCCTCCCTACTCCACGCGGGTTCCTAAGACAAGCAACAGAAAAGCAAATTCACTGGTATACACTCTGGAGTGCTGAAGACGTGCTCTCTCTCTCTCTCTCTCTCTCTCTCTCTCTATCTATCTATCTATCTCATCTCTGTCTCTATCTCTGTCTGTCTCCCTGTCTCTCTCTCCCTCTCTCACCCTCTCCTTTTCTCTCTCACTCCCTCTTTCTATCACTCCCTTTCTCTCTGTGTCTCCCTCTCTCTCAGACCGTCTCTCTCTGTCTCTGTCTCTGTCTGTCTCTGCCTCTGTCTATCTCTCTCTGTCTCTTTCTCTGTCTCTCTCTCCCCCACACACACACACCCTGCAGCTGGCAGTAACTGGGGCACAGTTCTTCTCTACCATAAAATTCTAAGGGAACATATCCTGAAACAACATGCAATTTCCCATTATTTTCTGGCATATTTTTCATTGACACTGCTAGTTTTTATTTTCCCTTTTATTTCTTTTATTTTTCTTTTTGGTTCACTCTTTGCCACTTTTCTAAATAATAGTCCATTAAAGAGTTCACAGTGTGTGTTCTGTAGGAATGTAAGCAAGTGATTGGATGATACTAATTAAGGAGAGATTTTGTTTCCACTTACTGCAGATCAATGGTGGGTTACATTAAAGCCACATATTGCGATGAGTTTAACACAAAGGAACAGCTGTGGTAAATACATATTTCAAGACATCCAGGTAGGTTACATAAATGCTCCCTTCTCGGAGGGCAACTGTAGCTTTCGCTTGCAGAACGGTGGGGAAACATAAAGGCAATTACGTGCTGCAGTCATTGTTAGCTCTGGTAGCATTAGAGAATGAAGCGGGCCATGTTCACCGGCTTTCAGCTCTTGCTTTAGCCCCCTCCCCACCCCCTCCGATATTCTGCCTTGGCTGTAATACTTTCCCAGTCCACCTTTCAAACAGAAACACTGTAACTGAATCAGGCTTTCTCTGGTTTTCTACCCATTTTGAATTGAGAAAGAGAACTGTCGGTGCCCGTGTAGTTTTAGAACTTAACCACAGCCACATCTGTCTTTCTGGTTATATGGAAACTACTACAGGACAAGATTGACTTATTTTCCAGACGTATGAGTTTCTTCCCTGCAAGCTCCAGGAGGCAAGTCCAGTCCTACTGATGACAATCAAAACCTATTAAGGTGTAGCATAAGCTCAGAGAACCACACATTAGACTGGTGGGCATATGGAGCACAGGAAAGCAAGAGAAAGTATGACCCTCTGCTGCAGGATTTTAGCTAGCAGGAGTGTCTTTCCAGAGCGTGTGCTGCAGCCCGTATTTGTCAGCCTCTCTTTCCGTGCATGAGTCTCGGAGCAGCAGCGTTCTCCGTGCTTTTGTCTTGAGACTTTGAATTTGGGGAGCACCTCACAGCAGAGCTCCACTCCACCCACAGTTTCTTGGACCTACCACAGTGTCCACCAGATTCAGAGGCTGGGAGGCGCACAGAGGCTATTTCCCTGTAATGTAAATTTTTGTCAAGTGCATTTTCTGCTTAGGTTTGCACATTAAAAGTTGTGCTTGCCATAGATGAAATTGGTTAAAAGGCCTGCGAGGGAGAGCTCCAAGGCGACTGGGATCCCATCCACACCTGACTTGCTGGCTGACTGGGGCCAGAGGAGTCCAGGCGCACCTCCTCCATGGTAATGAGAGCTCCCAGGAGCGCCAGGCTGCAGAGGCAGACTTCAAAGAGATCCCGCCCTTGAAGGAGATGCAAGCCAGGGGGCAGGGGCAGGGAACCGGGCTGTGAAAGAGCAAATCTCTTTCAACCTGGGACCAAAAGCTCAGGAGGCTATGGTTGGTTAAGGAGCTCAGCTTTTCAGTGAAGCTAGGAAAATTCATGTTGGTTCTGAAGAAAGGAATTTTTTCCCGTTCTTTTTGCAACTGAAGGCAGGAAGTTCAGAGGGAAATCAGGTTCACTGGTGTAACGGGAACGTGGCCAAGCTTCTGTAGGTGCACGCATGCGCACTTCTTAGGCGGTGTTCCTCGTTATGCATTCCATGCTCGTACTCAGGTGGGCATTATCCTTTTCTTCCCACAGACTGGATCTCCGCATCTCAGCTACATCACCTACAATGTGGGAATCAACTTCAATCTCTCGACATCATATCTCACTTTGTTGTTGTTGCTTATCGGTGTTTTTTATTACTAACAAATATCTGTCAAGCACCCATATTTCTTATATGGGTGAATAACAACCATGAGGGAAGATTTCTGTAAAGTCTGTGCCACTGGTTTTCATTTCTTTTGCCCAGGTTCTCATGAAATAAGTAATGTGGAAACTGGTGCTGCTTATGTACAGGGGAGTTCAACTGGTTTAACTACAAAAATAAAACAAACCACAGCAGGTACTTGCAATGTGCCAGAGGATGCTGTTGGCTCAATGTGTCCATCCAAGCCATTGAGATTTTCTGCCTCCATGGAATTTACATTTTAAAACAATGTCCCCCATTATTGTGTTCACTTTTGTGCAAGGAGAAGGTGAGAAGACGCTGTTGCTATTTGTGATAGAAAAGCAGAGCAAACGGTCTTCCTTATGCAAACTCTGAGTACTAAGAAGTTACATGAGTAAAACACCTCTGAAGCTCTAAGTCGATGACCCTCTGTCCTTCCTGTGTGCTCTTAGGGGGGCACAGCTTAGTTCTCCGTGCCTCAGGCTTGCCTCAGCCTTCCCCACACAGTCCACAGGGCGCCTCCTGCCTCTGGGGGATTGGGACCAAGAGGCAAGAGGGCCCTTTTGAAGGTAACACTGGTGTGACATTGAAAAGCCTCCCTCCACAGAGATGAAGTGCTGATCCTTGGGGCACGCTTCATGCTAATAGCAGAAAATGTTTGCATTATTTAGGTTGGAGACGTAAACATAGGGTCCTTCGGGACAATCTAAGAGGCCACGTGACTGATTCCTTCACAGAGTGGGACTCAGATTTCCATTTGTGGATGGTACAGGCTATCCCACTGGTCAGATCTTAGTGCAGCAGCTAATAAGCCACCAGCCTCAAGCCCACTACAAACTGACAAAACAGACCTCACAGATTCTAAAGAGAAACACTATCCTGATGCCACAACACATATCCCAAGAGATGAATGACAATCTTCCTCCTTCCTGTGCAGAGGGACTTATGTGGCACTGTGCTGTCCCCAAACATGTCTGTTCTTCTGTGGCTTCACAGCCTGCTACTGTGTGGATAAAGAAAGGTTAGGAATGATTTCCAATGAAAGATACAGCCTTCGTCTGACAAATGGATGTACTCAAATGACTATAGCAACGAGTAAACCAATTAAAATTTTTGACATATTCGCTTACTTTTTCTGGGAATGTGATGAGCTATAGATTGTACAGAACTAAAAGCTGTATTTACTTTTTATGTAAATCTTTATTAATCATCTCTAATTAACTGTGAGGAAATTTCAACTTCAAATTATTTATCTTCAGAATTAAACAATTTAATTAGAAATGCATAATTCTGCCCAAATTCTTTATTTCCTACACTATTTTTTTTTTTTTTTGTATCTTATTAACGTCTTAAGACTAAAGAAACTTTTTTTTTTTTTTTTTTTTTTTTTTAAATTCAGTCTGCACAAACACAGGAGCTTGGCCCACCGGGTGTTCAGGGTTTTCAAGTGTCCCTAGTCTCGCCTGCCAAATGTGATGACTCTATGGTAAATTCTAGATTAGCAGCTAGATTAAGAAAAGAATAATCAATGATGATTATGGGGAAAATATAACTTAAAAAAGCCTTTCAGCAGTCGCTTTGGTTTGACTTCTTCCCTCAGACTGCAGAATTCTGCATGCTCATTGCTCTCTCTTCATGGCGTGTGAAGGAAAGACGGAGACCAGACAGTTTTTATTTTTATTTTGTTATCGTTTATTTCTGATCTCTCCTTCGGTTGGCTGACTGTGCCAGTCCTCAGACTCGTGGCCTCACGTGCGTTCTCTCCTCACAGTGATTTCTCTGAGTCGTAGCTCAGACTGTCTTTGAAGTCACTCGCATCAACACCACAGTGAGAGTGAGCGTCAAGATCCTGCGGAAACCCTCGATATTTTTATGTCTAAGAGGGAGCCATACCTGTGCAGGGAGTTTCCAATTCAGATCTTTGCACCAGTTTCTCTAGCAACTTCTGCCTGGGTTAAACAGAAACTGTATTTGACACTCTGCTCTTCTACCTGAAATGATGCTTCATGTTTTATGGTCTCTTACATTATGATCCAGCCAGGAGCCACGCTTTGCGGCAGGAGGCGTCCTCCTAAGAAAATGCCCTGGGGCCCCAGTTGGCTCCCCGTCTTCAGGCGACTGCAGGCTTGGCCCTGCGCTGCGCGCAGCCCTGAGGCTTCACATATGTGATCATCATACTCCCTTTTGTGTGGGATTATGTGTAATTAAGTTTTCAATCAATTTGACTAATTACATGGAAGTGCTGTCTGCAGGCTAGATCAGGAGCCTAGAAATCCGGGTTTCTGGGTATCACCGCTAACTCAGTAGGTGAAGACAGCATGTTATTTAACTTCTCCTTTTCCTAAGAAGAGGGTACAGGGGAAGAATTTCAGGTCAGGTCTAGAAGGTTCCAATTTTCCTCAGAATCTCAAATCTCTGCTCAAAGCTCCCTTGCGCTCCACAGCCAGCTCCCTGTGGGCTCCTCGCCTAGTTCATGTGAAGATCAACACTGACAGCCACGTGGCCCTGAGGGACAGGGCACAGCCCCCAGGAGCCTTGCTGGACTGGATGTCTGGGGCCTTGCTGCTGAACAGCAGTGGATATGAGGAAGAAACGGCACTAATTTCACAGGCAAAATATTCCTTGCTTGCTTTCATTTTAAGTTTTGTTCTGGGAAAAAGAAAGCGCCCTTTGTCATATCAGTGGTTTGGGAAAAATTACAATGATAGGAAACAATTTCCGCCTCAGCCTAACCTCTCTCTCTATAGGGAAACTGTGGCTCCTGAAGCATCAGCAAGAACTTTCTCCCCGCAGAAAGAGAAGAAAGCTGGAACCCATCCCTCAACATGCTCAGGTGGGGGCTGTGCACGAGCGGGGGTCACATAGGACCTTGGTGCCATCGTGCCAGTGGCTGTTACAAAGAGGGAATGTTTGGGGCAGGGGTGGCCTGCTCAGCGACAGCCCAGTGGGCTACCAGGAGTGTCTCGATTGCCCTGGAAACAGATATCAGCAGCTCCCGACTCTCGCCATGGTGACGCCCTGTGCTCGGTGTCATGTTCCACAGGGCACACCCCGCCATCTCCCTGGTGGATAAGAGAGCAGCAGGAATAATCGGCATGAATACGCAGTTTTCAGGGAAGCAACCAACAGCCTGCGTGAGGAGGAGGAGGAGGAAGAGGATTAGGAGGAGGAGGAGGAGGAGACGCGCAGATACCACCATCCACTCAGCGCCACAGACCCAGCGGCCCATGGGCAGGAAGCGAGCCCACCTGCTTCCCGCCTCTTTCTGTGCTGAACTTTTCCCAAGACCCCGCCTAACCATCCGCATGCAATCGCCACACTGAGTCCCCTTCATGCCCCCGAAGGTGGGGTCCTTCAAAGGTCACCTGAGGCCACCCTGATCGCAGAACAAGGCCAGGTTTCCCTCTTGTGTTCACAGCACCTGTTCTCTTCTGTCCCACATTACTAATACGTGGCTTCCCCCGTGTCCCTCAGCTGTCGCACGTATATGGCTCACAACACCTTATGCCATTGCAGGTTTTTTTGCAGAGAGGGCGTGGCCTCCGCTCCTTTGGAGTCCCTAATCCTTGTCCTTTGTGCGCGGAATTGGGCTGACACACGGGTCTACAGAGACCTGAATAAGAGAGTTTGTGGACTGGTTCAGAACCACTTTTTCGATATTCTTGGCATGGTTATACAAGACAATAAAAGACACCCGCCTCGGGTGTGTTCCCAGTAACCTGGTACCGAAGAGCTACTTCACTGAAAGCATTCAGAGTTTCAGAGTAGGAGTCAAAGTGTAAAACTGGGTAATAATGCTCTCTAAATTTCAGATTTAGAGGAGTCCATAGGAATGTGTTAATAACGAGGAGAAATTTGTAGGCTGCTTTAAAGTGACCTCTGAAAAAATAAGTGCGACCTCGAATGCTCTGGGAGAAGTGAAATCAGCATGCTCCCCCCCCCAGTACACATGCACACGCACACACACACACACACACACACACACACACCTAATTCTGATTCTGTCATGCTTAATGCTCACCAGTGTCTCAGGGAATAGTATGTGTTGGAGCTGTAAGGACAGGGCTGCAATGCTAAATAGGTAAGCAAGTCAAAGATGACACGTCTTGTCGTTTAATGAGTCAAAGATCAGATACCAACACTGTATGAAAATGAAGCTATGAAGACTCTTCTGTTTGGTTTCAGAATGCCAGCCAAGAAGCCGCAGGAAATAGCAGCACGGTGGAAGAGACAAAAGTTGCCCATCCTTCAAAGATGGCAACAAACAAAATGAAGTTTATTTAATGGAAACAATGAATTGTTTAATTAAAAGAAATGCCTATCTCCTATTCATTAAGATATGCATCACAAAATTCATTTTAGAACAAAAATCTAATATCTGCTCTGCAACTTGGGTGCTACGTTCAAGTGTTTTTATTTTCCTGAATAATATTGGCTGGCGGTGGTGGAGGAGGAAGAAGAGGAAGAGGAGGAGAAGGGGGAGGGGCAGGGGAGGTGAAAATATCTGCATTTATGCTGCTCCATGCACTGAACATACACTGATACCTCAAGTGATATTAGCAACTTTAAGAGAGCTGCACCAGAAATTTGATTAACCCAGAGACATAAACGGGGAGTGAGAAGGAGCATGACTCAGAGCCCTCTTGAAAGCTGAGAGATTTCAGTCTCTCACAATTCACATTCCCATCCCCTGCCTGGTGACAGATCCAGGCATTTCTAGGAAACTCTGAAGGCAGCTGATGTCCTGGATTCTGCCTTTTGATGAGAACATTTTAGAAGGCTGAGGTAAAAGTTTTTCCGTTAAAAATAAAATGGACTGCGGGTGCAGGGAAAGTGATTCTAGAACATGAAACACACTTCTGCGGTTTCCAATACCTGAGTGACTAAAGAGAGATCTTATGCCTGAGATCCTGGTGAAGAGACATGAGTCAGGCAGGGTGACATCTGCCTCCACTAAGTGGGGTCATTTCCAAGAGGAGCAAGACTTTCAGCACACATGAGGAGATGCGCCACAGACAGCAGAGAGGGCTCCTCGGCCCGACGTTGCTCGTGGGACTCTGCTGCGACCTCCTGGGAATGGACCGTCTAAAGCACTGATTCGTTGGTCCGTTTAATCTTCAGGCTGGCAAAGAGAGAGGCCCTCCCTGAATTCGAGGCCGACAGGCTGGCATCTCAGGAGGCCCCTACCTCCAGGATGCACCACCAAAAGGAGGATCCCAGCCCTGTTGCACAGAATTCCGGTGAAGACAAAGAAAGGCAAAGAGAGAAACAGAGCCTGAAATATTCACCTGAGGACACAGGCAAGATTGTCTCCATGCCTGTACTCCCCTCGTGAACTTTAGTCACCAACATGGTCAGTATTTTCTATCTTCTGCATAGCATCGTTAGAACCTTTTTTTTTTTTCAAACACAGGACATGGTTTGTAGTGAGCTGGCAGTTATACCTGGATGACGAGCACTGATTGAGATTATAATGCAGGGAAACCTGCCTGGATAATGCTTTGCTTGATAATGACCCAACAGAGACGCCAACTCCCTCTAGAAAACTGGATTTTCATACATGAAACCAAACCTAAGCCGAGAAAAATAGAACGCATTGGTTTTAAGAACAGAGAACTTCAAAAGCTCAGTGAGATGGCTGAGGTACACATTTGAGATCCTCAGTACTGGGTGGGGTGGAAATCCACACCGGTTGTTCTGACCTACGACCCGAAGCATCCTTATGTTTTCCTGCTCTTAGCATGGAGCTGAGCTGAGGTTGCTGAGGCAGCCTCTTACCACCTGCGGGCATGCTTCCTCAGGAGTGCAGGAAGCCCCAGCTCACAGGCAGCTCCGTGTGACTCAAGGGGTTTCCACAACAAGTGCAGATCGCACTGAGGGGCTTCAGTGGTCCTCATTCTGCTTAGTAGGTTCCACAGCTTACAGTTTCGTTTTCTGGTGGGATCGCAACTGAGGAGTTGACGTTGCACACAATGGCCAGTGAGGGGGGTTCTGCAGCCCTGAGCGACCAGGACAGTGGTTGTGAAGACGCTAGACTGATTGGTGTGTGTTTGTGTGCCCTGTGGCGTGACAGAGGAACATAGCTCAGCCCACATCCTTACCCCTGCCTGCGCAAGCTGAGGCCCCTCTCCTACGGATGGCCGAGGTGTCTTCCTTCTGAACTCACTTTCACCTCCTTATTCTTCTAATTCACCACACATCCGGGTGGCGGAGCAGAACACTTAGCACATTTCTCTCCGCGCTGATGGCTCCAGGGCCTTTGCCGGTGGCCAGGGGTCTTCAAGCGCACACCCTGGGGCTAAGGCATGCCTGCACCTCTTCTGCAGCCTTGGATCAGTCCACCTGGGTACTGGACTCGCACGCACCGAAGAGGACACTGCCCAAGGCCACCTGGGCCTCTCACCACAGGCTCTCTGTGGTACTCATGGGTCCTGAGGAGGTCGGCACAGATAAAGGTCTCCTGCCAGACCCACCAGCGTGCTTGCTGCCTGCCACTGAGGGATCTTTGCTTAGCTGGAAAAGCGACCGCACCTGGTCTCTTCTCATGTCTGCCCTCCTGGGCCCGAGAACCCGATTCGTGAGACAGTTATTTCTGCTACACGCTGCGCCCGTCTACACACTCACTGCAAATGTCTCACAAGCAATCTCTGGGTCTTTTACCAAGGGTGATGAGAGTAGGTGACCAGGATGCCGAGGGTGTGACCAAGAGGAAGGAGGACAGCTGTCACTGTACGTGCATGTGTGTGTGCGCGTGTGTGTGTGTGTGTGTGTGTGTGCGCGCGTGTGTGTGTGTGTGTGTGTGTGTGTGTGTGTGTGTGTGTGGTGGAAGACATCCTAAAATCTAACCCTTTTGCGAATTTTCTCTTTTTTTTTTTGAATTTATTTTATTTTTTATTTATTTATTTTCTTGTTTCAGAACCTTTGTTTATTC
>PVJA010005302.1:0-79937 GCA_004027025.1 Myocastor coypus | reverse complement strand
AAAAAAAAAAAAAAAAAAAAAAAAAAAAAAAAAAAAAAAAAAAAAAAAAAAAAAAAAAAAAAAAAAAAAAATTTAAAAAAAAAACCTGAGATACCATCTCACCCCAGAAAAATGGCTATCATATAGAAATCAAACAACAACAAACGCTGGGGAAGCCGTGTGGAAAAAGTGACCCTTCTCTATTGCTCTTGGGAATGTAGACTGGTACAACCAGGATGGGAACCAGTGTAGAGACTCCTCACGGAAATAGGATTAGAAATCACAATCAATCCATCTATTCTCCTCCTGGAAATTTTCCACCAAAATACTGAAAACATCATGCCATAGTGATATATATGTGGCCATGTTTATAGTAGCACAATCTGTGGTAGTCAAATCTTGCAAACAACCAAAATATCCAAAAGCTGAGGAATGGATGAAAAAGACGTGGTATTTTTGTACAATGGAGTACTACTCAGCTATAATGTAAATAAACTCAAAACCTCCACAGCAAAAGTAGGTATGACTTGAGGCTGTACTCAGAAGTGAAATAAATCAGACCCACGTGTGTAAATATTGTATTGTCTCCCTAGTGTAAGAACTCAAAAGAAGAAATAAAAACTGAAAACTATAATAGACACAATTAAAAGGAAACTAACAGAGCTTAAGGATTAAACAACAGAAAGAAAAAAGATAGGAAATAAAGTGGAGGCAAAAACATGCATGTGTATATACAAGAGGGCTAATGTAATTGTCGTAAGATTTTCCATCAGTTTTTTGAAAACAGTAGTTAATAGATAGAATTCTCACTTTGACTAACTCTCTTTGCTAATACTTGTGAGCTAAGCAACTACATGAAGAACAGCAATGTATAAATTTAAAGCCATGCTTGAAATACCTTTAATCTTGGCCTTATAAATGTGTACCATTTCTAATGTGACATTAATAATTATTATACTTTCTTTAATTTTTTTCTTAAAAACAGTAATAGAGAAAATGAGGGACCAGAAACAAATCTTTCCTAAGCAGGCTCTTTGGACCACTGAGCCATCCTGCCGGGCCCCTCCCAGTGTTGTTTTAATTTGCATTTCTTAGATGATCAGTGATGTGGAGAATTTTTTTCATGTATTTATTTGCCTCTTTTATTTCTTCTGAAAATTGTATATTCATCTCAAATGCCCATTTTTGCTTTGGGTCTTTAAATTTTGGGGCCCTAATGATTTTTCATTCTTTATATATTGTAGAAAGAAGATGTTTGTCTGAGTGATTATTAGTTGATATTTTTTCCCTAATTTCTGGGTTGTCTTTTCAATATGTATTTTTTTTTCTTTTTGATGTGCAGAAATTTCTCAATAAGAGGAAGTTCTGTTTCTTAGTTCTTTCAAACATTTCCCATGAAGTTTGATTTAGTTCATGAAATGTTTACTTATCGCTATCTCTTCAAGATTGCCACCTACTTTTTCTTCTAGTAGATTTGGAGTTCCGGTTTTAGTGTTTAGTTATTTAATTCATTCTGACGTTAGTTTAGTATAGGGTGATATTCTTGGTTCTAATTTTAGTTTTTACTATGTAGAGAGCCATTTTCTCAGTAACATTTGTTAAATAGGCTGTCTTTCTTCCAGTGAATAATTTTGGCTCCTTTGTCAAAGAAAAGATGGCCTAGTGCGTTTCTAGTTGTGTCTTCATTTTCTAATCTGTTCTACTGATCCTCAGGTCTCCCTTTTTTCTTTTACTTTTTTTGGCCAATATGATGCTGACCTTATCACAGCGGCCTTGTAGTATAATTCAAAGACAAGGATTGTAATGCTTCCTGTCTTGCCTTTGTGGCCTGAGTTTGCCTTTATATTCCAGGTCTTATATGGTTCTAAATCAATTTTAGGAATGATTTCTCTAGATTTCTGAGGCATGTTGCTGACATTTTGATAGAGATTGCATGAAATATACATAGCAATTTTGGGAGTACAGTCATCTTCACAACATTTCCTTTCCTATCCAGAAGCAAGGAATATATTTCCATTATCTGAAATCCTCTTTGACCACTTTTTATAGAGTACTGTAATTTTCATTGAATAGATATTTTACCTCATTAGTTAGATTAATTCCTGAGTATTTCATTTTTTGTAGTGCTATTTTTAAAGGGTACTGTTTTTTCTAATTTCTCTCTCAGTATGTTTCTTATCTGTGTAGAGGAGTGCTATTGACTTCTGACTTTGGGGTATTGATTTTGTAACCTGCTATGCTACTGATTCTAGGAGCTTATTGGTGGATTTTTTTCAGTCTCACAAGTAGAATATCATGTCATTTACAAAGAATGAAAGTTTCACTTCTTTATCTAGTCTCTCTCTCTCTCTCTCTCTCTCTCTCACTTTTGCTCTCACTCTCGCTCTCGGTCTCTCTTTTGTCTAATGGCTCTAGCTAATGATTCCAGAACAATATTGAATAGGAGTGGTGATAGAGGACATCCTTGTCTTGTGCCTGACCTGAGAGTAAAAGATTTCAGTTTTTCTCCATTTAGAATTATATTAGATATTTGATTGTCATAGTTGGCTTTTATCACATTGATATAGAAGACATCCATTCCAATTTGCTGTAGGGCTTTGAACATGAATGAGTATAGGACTTTGATAAAAGCCTTTTCTGCACCAATTGAAATGATCATGTGGTTATTGGATTTGGCTCTATTGTTATAGAGAATCACATTTATAGATTTGCATGTGTTGAACCATCTTTGCATCCCTGGGATGAATCCTACGTGGTCATGGTGTATAATCTTCTTAATGATTTTTGGTATTCCATTTGCTAGGATTTTATTGAAGATTTTTTCATCTATGTCCATGAGGGAGATTGGCCAGTAGTTCTCTTTTTTAGTTACCAATTTCTCTTGTTTTGGTATCAATATAATACTTGCTTCCAGGAATGATTTTGAGGGTATTGTTTTTGTTTTTGTTTTCCAATTTCATTGAAGATTTTTGAGGAGCATTTAGATTAAATCTTCTGTAAATTTCTTGCAGAATTCAGGTATGAATGTGTCAGGACCTGGACTTTTCTGTTTATTTTATTTATTTATTTTATTTTATTTTTGCGGTAGGGGGATTGAACTCTGGACCTTGCGTTTGCCCTGTAGGCACTTATTCTTCTCCTGAACTATCTCTCTAGCCACTTATCTGGACTGTTTTTGTCAGTAAGTTTTTGTTTTATTACATTTTTCATTTTATTGGCTAATATTGGTTTGTTGAGAGTTCTTGTATCTTCTTGATCGAGATTTGGTAAATTGTATCATTCTATGAATTTGTTCATTTCTCAGTTTCTGATTCTGTGAGAGTGAAGGTTTTCAAAGTGGCTAATGATGATCAGACTTTCCACAGAGTCTGTAGTAATTTCACCTTTTTCATTCCTTATTGTTTGAACTTGAATTTTTCTTTCATATTTTGATGAAATTAGTTAAAGTCTTATCAATTTTGTTATTCTTTCAAAGAAACAGCTTTTTGATTATTTTTGTATTGCTTTCTTTGTCTCAATTGTATTAATTTCTGTTATACACTTTATAATTTCCTCCTGTCTTTGGGCTTTGGGCTTGGTATGCTGCTTTTGTACTAGAAACTTGAGACACAGCATTAGGGTATTTATTTGTTCCCATTCTGTTTTCCTAATGTGTGAGTTCACAGCTATAAATTTTCCTCTAAGCACTGTTTTCACTGCAGTTCACAAGTTCAGGTAAGTAGTGCTTGAATTTTCACTGAATTGTACATATTGTTTAACTTTATCTGCAGCCCATTGTTTGCTGAGGACGGTGTTATTCAATTTCCATGTGTTTATGGAGTTTTGTGGTTTCTTTGTCATCTATTTCCAGTTTTATTGCACAGTGGACAGATAATACTCATGGGATAATTTCTGTTTTCTTGCATATAATTAAATATGACCTATGGGCTAGTATGTGGTCTGTTTTAGGAAACATCCCATGTAGAGCTGAAAAGGATGTTTAGATGTGGCTGTTGGAACACTGTGTAAATGTCCACTAAGTCCATTTATTGAAAGGTTTGGTTAGGTTCTGCTACCACTTTGTTAATGTTTTTGTCTGCTTGACCTATATTTTTGGGATATGGGATGTTAAGGTCTTCCATTAAGATTGTGTTGTTGGATTTTTTTATGTCCACTGAGATTTATCTTATACAGGTGGGTGCTCCCATGTTTGCTGTGTACATATTTATGACTGTTATGTCATCCTCTTGCATTTTTCCACTAACCAGTATGCGGTGGCCCTATTTATTGGTTTGATCATTCTTGATTTAAAATTCACGTCGTGTGAAGAAAGCAGAGCTACCCGTGCTCTTTTGAGGTTCTGAGGCATGCAGTTGTGCTTTCTATTTTTTCACTTTCATCCTGTGAATTTCTTTATGAGCTAAGTGTGTTTATTTTCAACAGCATATTGTTGAACTTTGCATCCTAATCCACTGTGCCAGTCTGATTCTGTTAATTGGTGAATTAAGTCCATTGACATTGATGGTTGTAATTGAGATGTGTTAACTTATGATTCACATGGTATTTACCTCTTCCTGGCTCTGTATTTTTCTCTGTCATTTAATTGTTTATCATATTTGGTGGGTTCTTTCCATTCTCGTTCATGGAGTTCATTTTGTTCCCTCTCTAGAATATATTTTAGTAGTATATGTAGAATTGTCTTGGTCATCATGAATTCCCTTTTCTTTTCCCCCCTTTTTTTAAGGATAAAACGTTATTGCCTAATATTCTTTGAAAAGCTAACCTGTGCATTGTAAAGCATGCATGGAAGATTTGTCAGAGGTGTGCTTCATTCTAAAGCTCATTAAAGCTTCTCAACCATTGATAGGTTTTGGTTTTCATTTAGTTTTAACAAAATATTTTGTAGGAGAAAAGGTTGGGGCATAATAATAATGAAGTCTGTCTATGTTGTAGGTAACTTTTGATTTCATTTTATTCCTGGGCACCTGTAGAGATGAATATACTAATACCAATAAATGAGAATTTTGGTTGATACTTATGCACAATTAAAATATCATGTACTGAAACAGATTCTTTATTCTTTAATTTCCAAATATCTGCTCAGTAAATGAGAACAAAGACAGCAGCTATTTCAGTGCTGGGCACCACATATATTATACAAAATCCAGCTTATTAGTCAACATTAAAGACATAAAAAATATGGGCAGAAGTAATAGCAGAAAACTTCCTAAATATGGGGAAACAAACTGACATTCAGCAAACAAGGCATATAGAACTCCGAATAACCTCAACCGAATTAAATCCACACCCATACATATAAAATCAAGATCCAAGAAATTCAACACATAAACAGTATGTTAAAAGCTGCTAGAGAAAACAAACAGAATTCGCTGAGTTTTTTCTTTCTTATTTTTTCCTTTTTTTTTTGAAACAGAATTCGAATAAGTCACTAACCCAATCCTCAACATGAATTTCTCTCTCTCTCTCTCTCTCTCTCTCTCTCTCTCTCTCTCTCTCTCTCTCTCTCTCTCTCTCTCTCTCTCTCTTTATCATGGAAGTATTTCACTTCTCCATTAAACTTGAAAGAGAGTTTTGCGGGTTAAATCAGCCTGGGTTGGATCTTTTTCTTTCTTTCTTTCTTTCTTTCTTTCTTTCTTTCTTTCTTTCTTTCTTTCTTTCTTTCTTTCTTTCTTTCTTCTTTCTTTCTTTCTTTCTTTCTTTCTTTCTTTCTTTCTTTCTTTCTTTCTTTCTTTCTTTCTTTCTTTCTTTCTTTCTTTCTTCCTTGCTTGCTTTTCGAGTCTTGAAGTACTTTGTTCCATACCCTTCTTGACTTGATCACTTGTGAGGAGAAATCTTCTGCTATTCTGATGGATTTTCCTTTAAATATGATCTGTTTCTTTTCTCTGACAGCTTTTAGTATACTATTCTTGTGGTGAATTTCTTGGATCTTGATTATTATACGTCTGGGTGTGGATTTAACTGGGTCAATGTTATTTGGAGTTTTATATGCCTTGGTTATTGAGTGCTAGTTTGTTTCTTCATATTTGGGAAGTTTCTAATATTTCTTCTGTCAATTCTTTTTATGTTGTTTGGGTTGACTCCTTCTCTTTTATTGATGCCTATTAGTCTTAACTTCTTCATTTTTCATCGTCTTGCAAATGTTGAATTACTATTTTCTGCATCCTAGTTGTTTTTAAGGGATCTTTTCTTATCTTTTCACTAGCTGTAGCAGTATCTTAAGGTCTGAAAATCTACCTTCATTTTCATTCAGATTATTTTGCCATGTTTTTTAATAGATTGTAATCTCTTGAATATCTCTTTGAATGTGCTTCACTTATTCTATTTCTTT
Source organism: Myocastor coypus (assembly GCA_004027025.1). NCBI lineage: Eukaryota > Metazoa > Chordata > Mammalia > Rodentia > Myocastoridae > Myocastor > Myocastor coypus. The sequence goes on along the minus strand of PVJA010005302.1, from coordinate 73,630 downwards.
TCTATATTTCTCATTCAAGATTGTCATCATTTTTCTAGTCTCCTCGACTGCATCCATTTTTTTCTTTAAAGACACTTAGTAATTCGTTCTTATAGTTATTATTATTATTATTATTTTTTTACTTCAAGGACTGTTTCCAGTCTGATTTCTTCTATATCTTTCCACAGTCATCTCTTTACTTCAGACTAGTATTTCAGAGACTTCAGTTGTGTGACTTTTGACTTCTTCTATGCTAGTCTCTCTGCTTGGGGCCTGAGAATGTATTTTATTGATTCTCTTTGTCATTTTGTATAACACTGTCCTCTTACCTTTGGTGTAAGTCTTTGGTTCAGTTAAACACCCATTGATATTCTTACCCAAGAGAAATACCACGGCTAAGAGAGTTACAGTTTTCTATTTATAATACTACTGTTAACAACACTAATAATGGGTAGTGATATTTAGCAATTCAAAGAGTTTTGTAACTAATTAGTTTGTATTTTAAACTATAAGAGGAAACATGAGTACATAGCTAAGCAGATACTAAACTGCAGATTTCTATTTGAATTGGTTCCTCTAAGTTCTGTCTGATCACCTCTCCTTGATGTACCTGGAGTCTTCTAGGCAGACTAGTTTACCCCGGTTGCCTGTTGCCCCCTCTCTTAATTGAAAGAGAGAGAGGACATTCTTGTAGGTCTGGGTCTAGCAGTGTTCCTCAGCTTACTGGGTGCAGATATGTTAAGTTCAAACTTGTCCAGCTGGGCGTGACTTGGGTCTGGCTTCTGTGTATGCTTGGCTTCTTCCTGTTGTGGCCTGGAGAAGTGAACCTACTGTGCTCCACTGGCAAGATGGCCGATGTCCACAATTAGCTGGCTGTGTCTTGCCCCTAACCTTTTTGCAAGAAGACTTTTTTTTTCACTAGAGTTTGAGCTCAGTACCTTGTGCTTGCCAGGTAGGCACCTATGCCACTGAACTATGTCCTTGGTCCTTGCCCTTTGCTTTTCTGCAGGGAGTTCTGCTGCAAGGTCCCATACACCAGGCCTGTTCACTGGATAGAGGTTCCGGTGGCTGGTTCAATTTCTGTTCTTTCTGAGACCAGTAAGAGAACATAAATTTCCTGGTGTGAATATTAACAGAAGTGAATATGGTATAGGGAATAGGCTAAATGCTATATGAAACAAGGATGCTGGGTGTTTGAAGTGATAGAGGGTAACGAGTTAATGCTAAGGGACAGTATACAAGAACAGAAAAGAACTGCATGACCAAAAAATGGGCATAGATATCCCTCTGTGAGAAAAAAAAAAAATCACACACACTGATGACTCGATTTAAAGCCAAACAAGCTTTTGTTTGAGGAGGAAAATGGAGGTTAGTGTCCACTCACTTTCCACTGCCCTTGCTTTATTTTATGAGTCCCAAGATTCCATAACTGTGTGAGGTCCTGACTCTTCAAGGCTCTAACCTGATATAGTTTATGTCTCTGAATAAGAAGGCTTAAACAATGCTACCTACAGAGACCACCTTCATAGTTCAGGTCAGAGGTTATCACTGGCCTGGTTAAGTCATCTTCCTCAGTTGTTCGCTGTGATTCCATGACACAATCCCTATCCTGCTGATTGCTTTTTTTTTTTTTTTTTTCTTTACTGTTATGGTAAATTTCATTTTTATTGATGGATAGCGTACCAGAAACCCGGTTCTCATCAGAAGATTACAATCTGAAATTAAGGTCTTTGAAGCCACTGGAATGATTTTAAATTTAAATAAGACTCAGATAAAAAATAAGATATGTTGGTATAACCATCTGGAGAAATGAGGACTGACAGTTTAATTTCTGTAAATGCTCTAAGTAAATGGATATATCAGCTCCACTGACTGGTGCGCTTACCTAGGTTGAATATAATAGACTATAGTAGCGAATTTTGATATTAAACGTAGTCTCATAAGTTTTCACACTATAAATTAAATAAACTTTTCTAGGCAAGAAGGCTATATTTTGCTTCTTACTCTGGTTTCAGCCTTTAGAGCAGATTGAAGCCTGCTGATTTATCACAATTGCTGAAAAACCTAAAATAACCCCTTCAGTTTGCCAAAGTAGCCCTGAGTCTTCTGAATCTCAACTCTCATGCAGCTAAAAAAAAAAAGGCACCTCTAAAAATGTCAAGGACCTTCTTAGAGCTGCATCTTTTCCATTTAGAGGTATCTCAATTTAGAATCTATCAAACTCTTTGATGGGTACAAGAGACTTGATGTTATTGAAAGAGATAAAGGCTACATACCATGTCTGAGTTTTATTATTGAAGCAAAGATTGAAATCTTGTCATTAACTTTATGGGCCAGATTTTCTCAACATAGCGAGGGGCATCTATGCTGTATAAAGAACACTCAGACCCACATAGTGGGAAGAGAGAGAAAGTTAGATGTGCCGGTCTTTTGAGACTGCATTTAATAAACTATAAGTACTAATAATCACTTTGCCTTAGTGTTAATTTTAGAATATGTGCATTAAAAGCAACACTATAATCTTTCAACTAAGTTATGCTGCATGCTCTGGTAATAGCAACATCTAGACTGTTAATATCTTGATTTTTATACTAAGAATTAAAGGAGGCATGTGGTAACTATTATATTTGCATGGGAGACAATATTACATAATTTCTTATAGAAAGAAGAGCATTATGGTATTGTTATTTCCAAAAAAATCTCCTTTTCTGTAGTCATGTTACTCATTAATGCCTTAAGAATGGGGCAAAAACATCACGCCTGCTGTGATGGTTCACTGAAAGCTTAACGGGGGTTGACAATGTTCAGGTAGCTGACAAAGTATCACCTCTGAATCCCTTTGAGGTTGGCTCTAAAAAAAACACTAGCTCTTGTGTTGATGCTCGAAGTTATGCCCTTGTCAGAGGAGAGGGGGCGTGCAATGTATTAAGAGTGTCAGAACGAACACATCACTAATGGTTTTACCTGCCCTAGAGCATCTATCTTCTCCTTTCCTAACAAACCAAGAGCAATATTCGGCAAAGCTGAACCATTTATTTAAGCTGAATATTTTATTTTTAATGAGAGAATGAATGCAAAAACCAAATTAATTCTTTAAGAAAAAGAATTGACAGAATTTTTCCTACTTTTACTGGGGCAGTGATGTGCATGTCTAACTATTCCTCCCTATTATTTATTATGGTATTTATCAGGTAGCAGTTTCCCACTTAGTGTTTTCAAATTAGGCAATGAATGTATTGACTGTTTATTTAATAGTTCGTTAGCACTCTAGCACTGTGTAACAAATTGCCACCAACTAACCACTTACCTATTTGTTACCTTGCAATTTCCACCAATCAGGAGCCCAAATACAGTATCGCTGAGCTCTGAACCCATACGATCAACAGGCTGGAATTAAGGTAGTGGCTAGAGATTCAGGAGACTTCTGTGATACACGACTGTTTTCCAAGAGCAAAATTTACATATATATATATATATATATATATATATATATATATATATATATATATATAATTTTTTTTAATTGTTTCCTTGTTTCAGAACTTTTCTTTGTTTGTTTATTTTTATGCTTGGCTCAGCCTGCCCTGAGGGCAGGGCCGGTGCAGCATGTGGTGCTGGGGATTGAACCACGGTCCCTGCAGCCGTCCAAACTTTCCTAAGCAGGCACTTTAGACCACTGAGCCATCCTGCTGGGTGCCTCTAAGAGCAAAATTTACAGGTATCTTTCATTAAAAAGTGTTGTGCAGCGTATTCCTGTCATTTCAGCTACTCTACAAATGAAAGGACAACTTCAAGTTGCAGGCCAACTTGGGCAACTTAGGCAGAGTCTATTTCAAAAAATAAAATTAAAAAAAAAAGAGGACATACATCAGTAGGAATGTCCTGTGTCCGGGTTTAATCACTAGTGTAGCTGTACTGAAAAAGAAAAAAGAAAAAAAAAAAAAAACATAAAAAGCTATGGTCTTACAGCCTATTCTACTTGCTCTCTTGTCACTAACAAGCTATCAGACACTCGCAACTTCAAGGAGGGGAGATTTATCTTGATTCACCGTTGAAGGGATTGCAGTCCACAGATGGGCAGCTCCATGCCAGGAAGGGTATGGTGCAAGGACCTGGCAATGAAAAATTGCTCATTTCAAGTTGGCGGGGAATCAGACAGAAACAAGGGAAGAGCCACACCCTTCCAGGAAATGCCTCGGGCAGCTGCATCATAGGACCGAGCTCCCCCTCCTACCAGCACCTGCAACTGCAAACTCAACAGTGCATTAATCCACTGATGAGTCTGGGGCCCTGGGATCTCACCACAAAATCCCCACCTCTGACCATGAAACACTTTGGGGAATATTTTAGATATAAACCATAACATATCTATATTCTTAGGGTCTTATTTTCTTACTGTCTTCTAGGCAAGCGTGGCTGTAAACTTCTACAGATCAAATTCAGTCAGTGCCTTGAATCATGAGTGCTAAAGGCAGGCACAGATCAATAATTTTCTTTTTTTTTCAGAAGCACAGGATCGCCCTGACTTCATCAGACTTCTGAATTCTCCTCCAGTAAGTTAAAGGGAAGCTTTTTTTTTTTTTTTTTTTTTTTTTTTTTTTTTTTTTTTTTTTTTTTTTTTTTTTTTTTTTTTTTTTTTTTTTTTTTTTTTTTTTTTTTTTTTTAACTTTTTTTTTTCTTGTTTCAGAACTTTTGTTTGTTTGTTTATTTTTATGGCCGGCTCAGCCTACCCTTAGGGCAAGGCTGGCGCAGCATGTGGTGCCAGGTATCGAACCATGGTCCCTGCAGCTGCCCAAGCTTTTCTAAGCATGCGCTTTAGACCACTGAGCCAACCTGCTGGGCCCCTATGCTTAACTTTTAAAGAAAAAGTCAAATTTTTTTCCAAAGTACACTTATTGTTTCACATTTCTAGAAGGAATATATTGTGGTGATTCCACTTTCTTTACATTATCAACAAAACTTGGGAACACCTTAAAAAATAAAGCATTTCTGTGATGGTACAATAGCTTCTTATTGCAGATTTTTTTTTTAGAATTTTTAAATTTTATTTTAATTTTTTTTTCTTGTTTCAGAACTTTTGTTTGTTTGTTTATTTATTTTTATGGCTGGCTCAGCCTGTCTTCAGGGCAGGGCTGGCGCAGCATGTGGTGCCGGGGATCGAACCTTGGTCCCTGCAGCTGCCTAAGCTTTCCTAAGCAAGCGCTTTAGACCAGTGAGCCATCCTGCCGGGCCCCAAAACTATACTTTTTTTTTTGGTGACACCAGGGATTGAACTCAGGACCTGTGCTTGCCAGGTAAGCACTTATTACACTGAACTATCTTCCTGGCATCTTATTACAGATTTAATGCCTAAACATTATTGTGTTGATCACATTGTCATGTGCTAATTCATTTGTGTATTTGCTTATATTTATATGGGCATAAATTTAAATCCCATGTGTATTTTTATTTCACTCCCTTAACAGTATTTTTCAGTATATCAAATACAAGTCTTTAGTCAGCTGTGTGGGTTGCAAATGTTCTCTCTTATCGTTTTCTTGTCTTTTCCTGTATTTACTGGGAATATTTAGAGCAATCAATAATCAATGAAATCCAGTATATTATGTTTTCACTCATGAAATGTGCTTTCTATACATCTTCTTTAAAATATCTTTTGAAGTAAAGTGTGATATCTGATGACCTATTTGTATGTTGATATTTCTATGTGGATTCCAACACATGGAATAATATTTTCATACTCTCATCCTGAACAGAAAGCAGTCTTTATAAAACTCGTAGAAAATGCATTAAATTATTCTTGAAATCTCTGAAACCTTTGCAAGAAGATGAAAAATGGATTATTCCAGGCTATAATGAATAGGGCCCATGATTTGAATGAAATTACAGTTTGAAGGGCCTGACCTTCCTTTCTCAGGTCTACAGAACACCACAGGCCGTCCTGGTGATTTGCCAGTAGGATTCGAGCCCACACACGGGCACTGTGGGAGGCACTTTCTTATGGCTGAGACACAATACCTGTCAGACTGAGAGAGGAGGGCTTTATGTAGGCTCGTGTGTTTGTGCCATCCTTGGTAGGCCCTGAGGCAGGAAGGCCCAGTAGGAGGGCCTAGGCAGAGGCAACAGGGCAGACAGGAAGCAGACAGTGAAGCTCAGAACTGGGCAGAGGCTCTCACCCTCGGGTCACAGCCTCAACGGACCGCTTCTGCCAACTGGATCTCACCTCTTGATAGCTAGGATGCCCCATGTTACAATCACCTTCCAAACATATGAAGCTTTGGGGGTCACCTTAGATGTATACCTTAAAGACTGGCATTCCAGGGCATGTTTGGATTATCAAAAACTGAGGAGGCCAATCTACTACTGAGGACACAACCCTGACATGAACGCTGAGATTGCACTGGGCTTGCATTTGTTCTTGGCTTTGGTTACTCCCTAGGAGAACTTGGAATTCGTTTCCAAATCACCTCGTCTGAAAGACCTTGGGAAAGGCAGCAAAGGAAGCTTATTAAAGAGTCACAGCTCCTCTCCTGCCTTCCAGAGGTTCCCATTGCAGTCTCCAGGGTGATACTTTTCAAGGAGGTTGCTGTGAAAGGAAACCCATATGTCATCATATATATATATATATATATATATATATATATATATATATATATATGATCAAATTGTATTTTACTGTTAAAGTTACCTTTTCGTAGTTAAATTTGCAAATCATTGTGATCCTATATGTATGCAAGTGTTACTAGTTTACTATAAGAACTATTAAGAGAAACTAAAGACATTTCATTATGTATCTAAAGTGTATCAATAAAATCTAATGTAAAATTAAAGGGAAAAATGTGAAAATATGCATATGAAAAATGTACAACTTTCAGTTTTTCTCCCTAAAACTTTTATTTGCACTTTAAAAGAACAGCAGCAGAAGAGATGTTTACAGGTCCTATAATTTAAGTAGTTGGAGCTCAAGAGGATTTTAAATATTATTTAATTCAACCTTTTACACTATTTCTGAGTTACCGAAATTGCTTTCCAATTTCATTTTACAATAGTATCAGTTATAAAAATAAGTTATAGAAATAATTTTGCATATCCTTTATTCTGCATCCTCAAATATAAGCATGGCGTACAAACACAAGGCATTATAAAATTGAAATAAAAAGCGGCATAACCAGGTCAAATAAATTTCATGCCAAAAGACCTATTGTCCTTTCCTCAGCACAGAACGTCATGATTTGCTTCATAATTTCCTAAATCTCTTTTAACCCGACCGTTCTTCGATTCTTCGCCTTCCTTCATGCTATTTCACAGCACATGAGCCCCTTATTTTGCAGGACATTCCTCAGTCGCGCTGTTTCGGGCTGTGTTTCCCTAGGAGCCCCGCCCAAGTGTGGGCAGAATCTTGTACATGCAGAGACGACAGCCACATGTGTGCAAAGTTCCCTCAGCATTTTTCACGACATCTGCAGCTTACAAGGACGTGGGACAGGGGCCCAACAGTCACATGACAAAAACCCTGTCTGCAATAGATTACTGGTTCTTAGGAGTGTTGAGTTTATTTTCGCTCAGCTCTGGGCCTATCGATAGTTGTGTGCGAAAGACCCACAAGACTCCAAGCCACAGTTTTGTGTCCTTTTGTTAGCTTCATTCTTTGGCAGAGTGCGCTGATTTGGAGGAAGCCTACAGTAGGTCCAGGGTTGCAGTTTGTCCTTTCAAAGGGCATGGCACAAGATTAACGTGTTTGTTTGTTTGTTTGACGGTACTGGGGGAACGAGGCCAAGGCCTCTAATCTGGGCTGCATCCCTGGGACATTTACTTTTATTTATTTTCAAAGCGTGAGACGGAGTGTGGCCCAGTCACTAAGTCAGTCGCTAAGTTGTGCGGGCAGGGCTGAAGCTTGGGGTCTTCCAGCCTCACTCAGCCCCTGACCCAGAATTGGGGTCCCAACCTGCCTGCGCCACAGCAGAGAGCGGTCTGCAGAAGGTAAAGGTGGAAAGGCAGCGGGGCAGGAACTGGCACACCGGCCTACCCTGGCCGGCGGGGGCCTTGGGGGTCTCGGGGGCGGGACACCCCGGCTGCGCCGCGGGAGGACCGGTTGCCCACGTGCAACAGATGCGGGGCGACCGTGGGCCTCGCGTGGCGCTGGGGCGCGGAGCTGGGCCGGCAGTGGAGGAGACCCGGGCTGCGCTGCGCTCCTCTGGGCGGTGAGGAGCGGGGACACTGAGAGGTCTCGGGAGCTCACGGGAAGGACAAGGAGAGCTGAGCAGCTGCGCGTGGATCCACCGGGACAGGAACAGGAGACGGGGCGGCCCGCGGCCCTGGGGGTGGTGGCACTTCCAGATGGGCTTCCGTCCTTCTGAGACCACCCTGACCCAGCCGCGCCCAGCAAAGCGGCCTTGGTATAATCCTGGAATCCCTGATCCCTGCGCTGGGGCTATCGTGGAGATGAGGCAGGAGCCGGGCGAGACCTGGAAACTGGGCGAGAGGGGCAACCTCGGGCCTCCCGGTGCCCGCCCCAGCGGCAGGCTCTGGGAGGCTCCAGACATCCAAGCTGCCAAACTTCCTGCAAGAGGCCTGGGTCTGCGGAAGGCGCTCAGGCTCACAGCTTTCTGCACACTGAGAGTCAAATTACAGGGAGCAACTGTACCCTCCTTCTTGAGGCTGCTGCAGCTGTGTGCGTGTGTGTGTGTGTGTGTGTGTGTGTGTGTACCAAGCTCAAGTTTTCCAGCTTGTAAATTACTTTTTCTGATGTAAGACAGCCCTGCAAACGGCACATATAGAGATTCGTCTATTTCTTGTGGAAAGAAATGAAACTGCGTAATTGCAGGATTCCCACACCAAGGAGAATGTTCGTGCTGGGCGTTTGCTTAGACAGAATCACCGTAGCAGTAGTGGAAGACCAGATCTGGGCCTGTGTGAAAATTAAAATCGCACCTGAGCTCTAACTGACAAAAAGCAATAAAACAACAGGTTTGACTTTGATGATTAAAACCATGTAAAAGGTATGTGAAAAGTAGGATCTCTGGGTTCAGTGATTTGCCAGGCTGTGATTCTAAATTTTATCACATAAAGCAAAACATTGTTGTTCAAAAATGATAATTAGGCTATCCAAGGTCATGTGGAGGTTCTGAGATACAGCATAATTTAAATCTGCTTTGAGTTGACTCCCAAATCTATGCTTGCTTCCTACTCTAGAAATCAGAGTCCTAAGATCTGTCTGCAGTACTCATCTTGTGGTACATTTTCGAGAGTTTTGGAGATAGGAAATTCTGGGCGTGAAAGCTGCACCTCGCTTTGAGTCACGGATGGCTTAGCCCGCACCTGTAACACTTCATTGGTCAGCACCAGCGGTGGCTACACTGTGCCCCGAGTCTCCCTCTGACGTTAGCATCTTCATGTCAGCACCTGTGTGACGCATGTGTACCATGAGTTTGTCCAAAAAGTTTGAAAGCTAGCCTGAGGGGTGAAGATATTTCAGTGTTAACAGTAAACGATCATTTTATTTCAAACTGGCTGTGAAAACAAAGCTTTATGACCATTTGTCTAAAATCTTTTTTGCCTGACTTTTATGTATTTGTAACAGAATTAGGTTTCCTTAGTAAACTTTTTTTTTCCTTTCTTTTGGGATCAGATCTCTCTTCCAGGGAGAATGGCAGGTGCAGCATGTTTTCTTTCCGTAGAAGAGAAAAACCTGGGCAGTGCGAAGGGAGACAGGCTACGGGACACCGAGGTTCAAGTACTCTTCTTACTATCAGTCTCGAAATTGAAGACATATTGGCTTCTGCTTTCTAATGACATATGGTCATCCATGTGTGTGAAGGCCCACCCAGGTGTGTCCAAAGATATTATGCTTTTCAACCTGAAACTAGAGAGTGTCTTGCACTTGCAGAGTAAATTTGTGGATAAAAAGACATGCCACCGTGATCCATGCCCCTGACTCTAGGGTGAGCTCACCTTGTATTTTGTGTACTTTTTGTGCTCTTTATATATTATATATATATATATATATATATATATATATATATATATATAACATATTATATATATAATATATATATCAGGAATTTGAAAGTGTTTAATACGGGCACTGGTGCTTTCAGGAGCATATAAAGAGCTTAATAATTCATTTTATATCATATTTGTGCTGGTGCACATGTAAACTTGGTCCATAAAATGCATAAGGAGAGACTAAAAATCGATCCTCTTTGTGAAATTAACATGTACCTTCTAAAACAGATCTTGCATCTGACTCCAAAAATGATGCACATTTTTAAAGGACTCAAAAATCATAGAATGGAGAGTAAAAATAATCGCTGTGTTTTATTTACAAGATTAATAATTAGAAACATTTAAGGAACATTACTTTGTTCCAGTAAAACTCCTGACAATTTTGTAAACGTTTCTCACTAACTTTGGAGTCTGCAGATGCTTTCTGAGCAGCTGACCTGTCCAGGGAGGTGAAGTAGAAGCAAGGATGACGTCTTGGTAGAAGAGGAATGTCCTCTGGCTAATGATGGTGACAGAGCCTTAAAGATAAGTCGGGAGCCTTCAGGCCAGGGTGCTTGTGTGCAGACTTGGGGCCAGTGCGGAGCACTGAGTGTGCAGAGAAGTCTGAAAGGCAAACACATGTGAGCAGATAACCACACGTGCAAGGAAGGAAAGTACTAAGACTTCCTCACCTGAAACACAGGCAGGCATTTGTCATGCCCTAGGCAAAGTGGAAAAGCGAGACAAGAGCAAATATTTGTGTGGCCCCTGAGACAATCTTCATCGTGAACTTAATGTGCTTGACAGATCAGAGAACTTCAGAGTTTCTGAGTCGGTCAGGGAGGCATGGTCTTACATGTATATCTGACCCACCACATACACAGGCACACATGCACACATGCACACACACACACACACACACACACACATACACAAACACGCTGCTTTTCACCTATAGTCCACCTTCTACCCACTATAAAGTACCAACTTTGTGTGTTTCTGCTTTGGAAACTGCTTAAACTGAACCCTCTGAATCTGTGAGCCCAGAATAATCTCTTTTCCTTTACATTTCAAGTTTCAGGTACTCCTGCCCAAAACGGGAAATCTGCCTGACACATCCCATGAAAATATGCTTCGCCCTACCCACACATTTAGGTCTCATGATGGCTGTTGTTTCCTCCTCTTGATTTAATTCTGCTGTGCACATTTCAAAAGGAAATCTGAAAGCAAAAGCCACCCCTACATGTTCCCCTGGGCTGCCTAGACTGACATTTCTCTTCATAGATACAATTCATCTATACAAATTATTTGAACTGCTTCAATATGTATCTTCATTTTTCATTCTACATTTCCAGGAAGTACGCAGGGTGCACATTTGTCTCATGTGGAGAAGTAGGCCAAACTGCATTTTGTAGTCAAACTGAACTCTACCATTCATAGTGGTCCTTCTTGAGCCTGGCTCTATGCAGATCAAATGGATAAAGTGATCAGATAGTTGGCGAGGAAAAAAAAAAAAAAAAGGTGAAACTTTACTGTGCATGGCTTATAATGAAAGAACTGAGCCTAATTGAAAATGTAGCCATGGAAAAAATGGAAGTGAACGCTCTGTAGGAAAGCCTCCATGAACTTCTGCATGAGCATAAAAGATTTCTACAGCCCTCTTAAATGCTTTTATGCCACTTTAGATCAGTATGAGGCCTTCTCAGTTTTCAGAATGCTTCGCAGTTGAAAAATCTTGTCAGATCGCTGATCACATTCCTCAGAGATAGGAAAGATATCCTTATCAGTCAAATTTCACATGAGAAACGGAGGAAATGAAATGGAGGAGCGGTTGCTGGAGCGGTGTGATTTCCACAATTAGCCATTGTTGGAAAAAGAGTGTGCAGTTTAAAATACAGCATTCTCCTGATATTTGGACATGTTTGGGGTTATTTTGGTTAGTGTTGCCTGATTTTCTGTAGGTGGAGGACAGAGACATAGCTGTGCTCCTGGTATACGTTTTGTATGTACCCTGGCCTTTAAATCATTAGAGGCTTGGGAACAGGCCTCTCTGAATTCCAGGAGAACCCATACAAATTATGAGCATTGGCCTTTACTGCAAGCTGCTTGGTCTGCATTGATTTGTAGGCTGTACTATAGTCTTAGAAGGTGACCTTACTGGGGAAGTTGCTGATAAGACTTACTTCCAGGTGAGGTGCTTACCTGTCCATTTATCCCACATCTATTGAGCCACTGATGAGAGGCTCCCCAGAGGAGACAAATTGTAAGTGATATAACTGAAGTAGGAGTCAGAAGATGAAAGCCAGCAGTGTCCTTTTGTCAGCTGTCTACTAACATTAGGCCAGTGCAGTCAGGGAAAAACAGGGATGCTGGAGTATGAATACCTGTGGTGCTAGGTCTGGAGCAAACCACAAAATGCCTGTTGATGCAAATGCCATTTTAGGTAGTAGCACAATTTTAACGGAGTGATCAATGACTCATTTTATTTTCTTCTTCCAGATGAGGGCTGGGGTTGGCAGTGTGGTAGGCAGCTGGTGGGTGAAACTTGTTAACCAGTAGAAGCTCTGTAGATGGGCCATCAGCATTACAATGTAGATCAGGTTTTAGCTGTAGTAGTAAGAAATTGGCATATTTTGAGCAGTTCTCTGTAAACATATTGCAGAATTTTTGCCTATAGTGTAATGGAGTCCTCACACTATCCCTTGAAATTAGCATTCCTAGTACTGTTGAAGTGGAGGCTGAGAAGAATTAGAAAACTGCATCACATTTCCTGTACAATAAGGAGAAGAGCAGATGTTTGAGTTACATAGGGGTTTAGCTTGAAGTTTCTTGGAAAGAGGTTTGTAATCTATTGAACACGGTCATCGCAAACACCCTTAGTGTGAACAGACAGGTCTGTGGGTCTCCCTTCCCAGGTCAGCCTGTCCTCGGGCAGGCATATTTGTTCCTCTGGGTCTCCATTCCATCCTAGGAGAGCTCACACAGTGTTCCCGATGTGTGACATCTCTGCCTGCTGTATGTAGCACCCAGTGCCTCCTTGGTTTCACTGAGATGGCACTTATACCTAGAGAGTCTTCAGGGACCCGGGCACGTGCTCAACCTGTTTCAGATGAGGCTTCTGAGGCATCTGCTGGCCAGTTGGCCATTTGGGCCATGCCCAGAAAACAAGGGTGATGATTCCTAAGCAGAATACAGTACATTGCATGAGAGCACAGCCTCACGGACCAGCTGAACCAAGGCTCAGGAAACCCTTCTTGAAGCCCTAATGAAACTCAATTTTTATTTCACGTTGTTAAACTGATTTTGCCATTCTGGGTTGGAGCGTCCTCTTCACTCTCTGCCTGCCTTGCTCTCTTTTGCTGAGCAGAGACTGGGATGTTACACTACTTTGCACCACGGTGCAGTTGTGGAGAGAGAATGGGACCACAGGCTTTTCCACAGGCTAGCGAAGCCTCCTTCAGAGGCTGCACTTGAACTACCTCAATGTAGGTAACTTGGATCCCAGAATTAGCATTTGGTGAGAAGAAGAGGCCGGGGATGTTCGTGTTTGAAAACACTCAACATCACTTCACAACTAAAGACTGTCAGCCACTCTCTGGCAGGGAAGGGCAGAGGGCTCTTTCCCAGGTCCTCCCCTCTGGGGGCCTCCTGAGATCACATCCACACAGCACACTCATGGGGTTTTGCCTTTGTGAATGAAGTTGAGGTCTCCAGTTTTCAACTGCTTCATAAAGGAGTGTGAATTCCACAGGAAGAAAGCCTCTCAAGCAGCCAGAGGAAAGATGCTTCACAAATAAAGCATGTCAGGCCAGTTTTTCAGGGAAAAGGGCTCAGTTCGTTTTCCTGGATGGGGAACAATCTCTTGAAACAAGCACTATGTTTTGTGGTTCCAATCATGTTCACAATGTCCAGGTTCACATTGTCCTGGCAGTCACATAAAGGGAGTGTGTACTTTGCAGATAACAAAGGTGCAGTCTTTTAACTAGGTACTAATTATCAGCAAAGCTCTAGAAAAAGACCTTAGGCTAGACGAAGCCTTCAGAATTTGCTAGCTTTGTTATTTCATGAAAATAACGTTGGCTTTACATTGTCACTCAGTCACACGCACAAAATGGCACTCTTGTATTGGGTCATGTGAGTTAAACAGGTTGTTAGATATATAACACTTAAAGTAGTGATTGGCACCATAGAGCCATTTAATAAATGTCAGTTATCATATTTTAGCACTGTTTTGCTATCGCTGCATCATTGTGTTGATGACAATCATAACAAACAATAGGACTAACGCCCAAGTGTAGATAAGATATTCCTTAGGACACTTCTACGCTTTCTCCCCGTTCCATCTCCTATAAAAGCTTCAGCTTCTTCTCATCTTTTTAAAATTTGTTTTGCTTCCTTACATCGCCCTTGCTGTGTTCGTAACTACTTGCTCAGAACACTTCCTCAACTTTTGTTGGCCTTTTGGAATTCTCTACCTTTCTTGGTGTACAGAAGCAAATAAAGCCCATGAATTCCAAACGAACTGGACAAAACATGGGGCCATTGCTCATATTACTGATATACATTTACAGTATATTTAGTGGCTTGGAAAAATGTATATGGCAAAACAGAAAAAAAAAAAAAACCCAACAAATTTTAAAGATAGCAAGATTATAAATCCATAAGGGAGGAAACTTTTGTATTAAATCCTCTGGTGTGTTTCAAACACCAGCTTTAATTTGCTTCCTGATGGGATCTCAGGAACCTTTACTGAAAACATTTATATTTTTGTCAGTTAAAAAAAAAAAAAAGAAAGTGTAAAGTGTCTAAATAGTAGACAAAATGTCAACAATGACAATGGGTGAATGTTTTAACTATGTCTAAGTTGTATTTTATGATGTTTCTTCTCTATACATCAACTGATTTTTTAAAAGTAATTTAAAAGTTGAGAAAAAAGGAACAGCAAATTTATCTTTATTTCACATTATTTGTGGTAACTGAATTTAATCCAAAGCTATTTTAGTATTTAGTCATGGTACATAACTTTAATGACAGTGGCACCAGGGCAGCCGTGCTTTTCTTCTGAATGCACAATAACAGATTCTTTCCTACTTTTATAAATTTTAGCTCAGAAATGGAACTGATTTGAAGGCAAGTGAAACAATAAAACCACATACAATTCGGTGTCATTCTTGTTCCATTAAATATAAAGAAAATGTTTATGGCTTGGTGCAAACACCAGGGCTGGGCGAGCCTGGCTGCGCTGCTCATGTCTGCTGACTTGTTCCTCTTTTGCACATCCCTGCCCATCTGTATCCATAGTAGATCCAGCACAGAGAGCCTCCCTGCACCTTCACAGCATAGAGGAGAGGCGTTGATTAATGGGATACGTCAATGTAAGAACACTCACATTTAAAAGAAGCAGAAAGGGAGATGACATAAGACAATGAGAATAACCCAGAGACATGGAAACCCAAAGAACCAAGGAGAATCACAGCCACGGAGCACTTGCAACTCCTCAGTGCTGCCAGGCTATAACTGGTCGAGCATGCGCGCAACTCATCTACACTGATCGCCTTTTCTGTGACCTGGGGCAAGTTCTGCCTTTGTATCCTTAGGCTCCGTGTCATAGGCCTAGAGGTCCCATGAGCTGTGCACAGATTTCCAGCCTAAGCGCAGCCAAAGACTTGTGGTGTGGTGGCTCTTGAAACCAAGAGGGTAGTCACTTCAGGGTGTTCTGTGTTGTTTTTTGTTCATAAAGCCTTTATTTTTGAAACTGCATTCATCCAGGTGATTAGACTTCTGGGTGAACCCTCAACAAGCAAACAGATGAAACCCTAGGGTTCTTACACTGCAATTATACTGGGATTTAGCTGACTACTGGCTACTAAATACACCACATTTATATATTTTTTATTTGATCACTGCATACATCAAGCTGTGATAGATTATTTTACTCATCATCAGAGCTAGATTTTTAATTTTTTGGTAAGAGTGCATATTATGTTGCCCAAGGCTTGGATACCTTTATTTATGACTCCAGTCTTTCAGAAATAAAAATGTGTGCTATCATACCCAAGCCACATGACGCTTCTTGCTTTAGAGGCAAAATAAAGTGTATTCATGATGTCTTGATCTTTAGAGAAGTTGGCCTGTGGACAGACCAACTACTGCATAATTCTGCTACCTGTCTGAAAACTGTATTTTTGCTAGCCGAAGCTCCTTAAATAACTTACTAAAGCAGTGATTATGTATGACAGAAACTGTTAACAGTTATTCATTTGGGAAATAAGACTAGGGATCAAGTGCAAGAACAGGCAAGATGTGTCCTGCAGGACAGGGTTGGTCTGCCACCTGTTTCTCCTACTTAAACTTTTAACAGTACGCAATGTTCAATGATTGTTCTTCATATGCTCTGTGGCTGGTTATGCATTGAATATTGGCGGGGAATAATTGCAACATTCTCTCTGTGTCCCATAAAGCAAATGATAGCTCATATTTGGCCTGTTGGTGGAAAAGATTATTCATCCATGAGTAAGATTATGAGGAGACCTTGATTAACTTTGATTTGTATATATTTTTTTATTTATTTATTGTTTCAGAACCTTTGTTTGTTTATTCACTCATTTTCGTGGCCGACTCAGCCCACCCCAGGGGCAGGGCTGGCGCAGCATGTGGTGCCGGGGATCGAACCGCGGTCCCTGAAGCCGCCCAAGCTTCCCCAACCAGGCGCTTCAGACCACTGAGCCATCCCGCCGGGCCCCTTGATTTGTATATTGTCCTATGTTCTTTTGAATGTTTTTGTAACAGTGATGATAAAACTGTTATAACATTTGGGTGGGGTTTTCTATGTACAGAAATGTGGTGTTTGTGTCCTTGATGATCTCATAAATCAGCAAATACCTTGGGACAAAGCAGAC
This sequence comes from Myocastor coypus, assembly GCA_004027025.1. Lineage (NCBI taxonomy): Eukaryota > Metazoa > Chordata > Mammalia > Rodentia > Myocastoridae > Myocastor > Myocastor coypus. The sequence continues at coordinate 56,771 of PVJA010005302.1, read as the reverse complement.
GGAGTAACCTCAAGGCGACAGCAAAGGGAGGCTTGGGAGAACTCACCTGGGCACGGAAGGATATAGACCCGCAGCATGGTAAAAATGGACGGATGTAGAGGCAAGCGGAAAGATGTGACATACTTCTAGAACTTAGCCATGGTTCATGGGGAATTTAGCAAGGAAGTGGAAAAGGAAGGATCAAAGAGGACGAGGCACCTGATTCCGGCTTCTCTCTGTGGCTCTTACGTGGGTGACAGCGGTATGTACTACGAGAGGAGAGCGCAGCAAGAGGGGCACTACTGTGCCACGCAGTCCTCTTGCTCTTGAACCTCGCCAAGGAGGTGGAGCTGTGGTGCCACCGGGGCTCCCGTGTGACTGTGTGCTCCTGTCTTGGGGGACACCTGCTCCTGGGCATGCCGTCTGGTGATGTCTTACCTCATGAGGGCTCCTGCAGCAGCACACGGTGCTGGCTGGCTTGTAGCTAACAGAAAGTTACTTCCACAGTCCTGGAGGATGGGATTCTAACAAGGTGCCCACTGATTTAGCGTCTGGCAAGGGACGGCTTTAGGTCACCTGTCATGTTTCTGTTCATGGACCCCGGTCTTGGCTTAGTGTCCTCACATGGCAGACCAAGTATAAAGCTTTAGGTCTCTGTGATGAGGTCACTCACCCCATCCACAAGGAGCCCTGCCCTCCTCCCCTAATTACAGCCTCTGTCCTTTGCTGATATCATCAAATCTCCAGTTAGGATTTCAACACACAGAACTGGTGGTGTTGGGAGGCCTAAGTGTCTCATTGTGACATCTAGGCTAAGACTACATTGCAGAAATTTAAGTCACTGATGACCATACAGAGCTCTTGATATGTGAGGTTTCCTGTGGTGGAATAAGGCTGAGCAGATGAAAGTAAACTGCAAATGGTTTTGTATAAAGTGGGTCCCGAGCTCAGATACAAAGCTTCTGTCTCAGTTGTCTCGAGCAAAAGCAAGAGTCAGTGCCTTCAGTTAGAGAGTCAGATACACAGCAAGGACTGTCTTGGGCAAAGCCATGAGCCTGGTTGCCCCATCTGATCCCCAGGAGAAGAGACAGCTCTCCTGGTCCCTTTCTCATCCAGCCATCTCCATGGTGCATTCTCAGTGGGGCAGATCTTATTCATGGAGACTTATTCATTGATTCAGTAAATCAAAGCTGCAAGGAGAATATTCAAGGGAATTGTTAAGTAACCACAGCTGTTGCTGAGTCTGCCACTACTGGAAACATTTTGGCCACTTGCCACATCCTTTTACTGAAATATCCTAATATTTCTCAGTTCCTCTGAAAGATGATAAGACACACATGTTTTCTGCCTGACAAGGTTTTCTTTTTCGGACTGGCTTTGGTCACTTTCCCATCACTGCACAGGACCCCAGGCCCGCACTACTGAAAGGAGAAGAAGCTGTGTTGGCCTCGGTTCCAGCCCCTGGAGGGCGGCTCCACGGCAGGCCCAATACTTTGGAGGAGATTTGCTGGCATGGGGTGCCCAGCGAGCAAAGCAGAGGAAGCAGGGGTGGCGGTAGGGATGAGAGATGCCTGTCGCTTCATCTCCCCAGCGACTCACGTTTTCTGACTGGGTCCTACTTCCTCACAATGCACTGAGCTGCACCTTCATTAAGCGATGAATCCACCGAGGAAATCACACCAATGATTGGCAGAGACTTTCACTGATGGGGAATAGCAGGGCTCAGGCAGTGTGACTTTCTATGACATGGTGTGCTGTGAAGTTGTCCCACAATTTGGCAGCTCTGTACCCTCAGAAAATCTATCCAGGGAAGGTTTTGCCTTCTTAGCTTGAAGAATTGGGTTCCAGTTCAAGTCTAAAACTTCGGAAGACTGATGTACTTCATCTGTTGCTTTAATGCTACTATATTTAAAATCTCGTATTTATTTATTTATTTATCTACCTATCTATCTATCTATCTATCTATCTATCTATCTATTTATTTATTTAGTACAAGGTCTTGCTGTGTAGCTGTGACTCACAGTGATCCTCCTGTCTCAGCCTCTTCAGAGCTGGGATTACAGGTGTGCATCACTACACTCAGTTTCAGTGGCTGATAAGGCATTCAGTACTGGGGATCAAACCCCATTCCTTGTGTTTGCAGGCAGGTGCTTAGACTGCTGAGCTATTTCCCTAGTTCTTCTGCTGCTTCCTCTTGCTGCTTTCAGACCTTCAGTAAACGTGTCTGTGAAGCTACACCCTCCTCACCAAGGTCAACAGTGCCTCCCTTCCAGCGGCTGCACGTGTGACCCATATTGTTTGGCCAGTTCTCTCACCAAGGGCTCATCTGGATTAAAAGCGAACTACTACTGTTCTTTGTAGACAAGTTTGCTTCCTCCAGCCAGACCTGGGCTTTGACGTTTGTTTTATCCAACTATGGAGACAGCAGCGTGGAGGCAGAACAACTTCAGAGAAGCCCGTTGCTTCCTAGACACAGATATCACTTTTGTGGAAAGTGATTGCAGACACTAGTAAAGTTATATGAGTGGGCATAAAGCAGCCCACTGATAGGGAGTCAGTCTTCTCTAGTTTATGAGCACTACTTAATTACTGATTAAAGGCTAAGACATTTGGAGAGGCTCTTAATAGCATTCTGTTAAGGTCAAAGTGATGGTGAGTCAAGTTTAAATACTGTTGGCCACTATGTTTCAGGAGCGCTCTGTTGATTTGGGGAGCCAAACTGTAACATGAAGCAAAGAGGGCTTCATCTCTGCTACCCGCCGTTAACTGACCTCACACCGTCTTTAGTATTTCTTATGAGGACGGCAAGGTGCTGCCTCTATCCTGTGAGGGTCCCTAGCACAAGAAGTCCGGGCGCAGCCCAGGTGACGACTGCGCATTTGGCTCAGGCTGCGTGAAGTTTCTTCAGGAAGTATCTCTGAAGCGGGACACTGTAGGAGCACAAGCCGAGCACTCTCCTTACGGCAAGGGAAGGTCTTCGACACAACCACAGTTATTTCAAGCATGATCTTAGTATTATAAATTGCTGTTCTCAGTGTAGTAGCTTAATTCTCAGTTATCAGCACACAGAGTTAGTGCAGGTGAGAATTGTACTCATTAACTGCTATTTGCAAAAAACTGATGGAAATGTTTACTACAATTGCCTTAGCCATCTTGTGTGCACACATGCGTGGTTTTGCCCTTGCGTTATTTCTCATCTTTTTTCCTTTCTCTCTTCATTGTTTAATCCTCAATTTCTGTTTCTTTCCATTTCACTGTGTCTATTATACCTCTCAGTTTTTATTTCTTCTATTGAATTCTTACACTAAGGAGACAATGTTATATTTACACACGTGGGTCTGGTCTATTTCACTTATTATAGCCTCAAGTTTGACTCATTTTGCTATGAAGGCTTCAAACTTGCTTTTCTCTATAGCTGAGTAATACTCTGTGTTATAATAATACCACATCTTTTTCATCCGTTCCTCAGGTGACAGGTATTTTGGTTGTTTCCATGATTTGGCTATCACAAATTGCACTGCTATAAACATGGGCGCACATATATCGCTATGATAAGTTGTTTTCAGTTCTTTTGGGAAAGTTCCCAGAAAGGGAATGGCTGGACTGAATGGGATTTCCAGACCTAGTTTTTTGAGGAGTCTCCACACTGACTTCCATCATGATTGTACCAGCCTGCATTCCTAATTTAACTTTCTCTGAACATTACTTTCCTCCTCTGGGTTATAAGGATAATGTTGCTGGGCTCCTGTCACTGTTGGTTCTACAAAAATTCTACTTTGTATAACTCACACCAGCCCTGTGCATGCTTCCTTGCCTTGAACGAAGGTGTGTTCCAGTCTTCAAGGGGATAGTGCTAGCCAGCCTTCGTTAGGGGCCACTCGCAGAAAGCCTGCCTCAACATGCCTTCTAGGTAAATGGAAATGGGAGTGAATTCTAACTTTGATTAGCCCTGTCTCTAGTGAAGCCACCAGTTCTCAAGGCTAAATTGTCCTGTGCAGTGTGCACTGATACACAGCTGATGCACCAACAGTTCTCCTCACAAACTGTATCAGACGCAGTGTGAACATGCTCGCTGTACTCATAAGTGCCAAAGCTTGAAGTGGGCATTGCCATTATTTCTGTCTTCCATCCTAGTATCTGTCTCCCTGAAACCTTTGTCTTAGTTACTCTTCTCTCATTGTTGGGACAAACAGCCGACACTCAAAATGAGGGAAGGGAAGTTTTATTTAGCTCATAGTTAGTGGAAGTTTCAGTCCATATTCAGTTGGCTCTAAGGCAGAGAGGCACGGGGCAGAGAGCAATCTTTCATGGTGGCAGCTCAGAGCAAGAGCGCTGGGCAAGGGCTAGTAGCAGCTCAAGCAGTTAACTTCTCTTCCTTCCTTATATGGAAATACAAATCATCTGCCCCGGGGGAGGTGCAGCACCCATTCTCACATTAATTGATTACAAATTCCAGAAGCCACCTCATGGCTGCACGAGGCGTTGAGGGGAAACCTATACACAAACCATAACACCCTTGGAATTCACTACCACCCTGGCTGTACATGTGCCATATGACTAGAATAGTGATTCTCCCCTTGGTAATGTGAAGAGTAGTGATTCTGCCTATGTCTAGTTTTTTGTTGTTGTTTTTTCTTTGTGGCTATGTCTAATTATACAGTACTGAACGCTCATGTAATCTCTCTAAGCTTTAAACTTTGCGTCTGTATACTGACAGTATTTCAGCTTACCTTAAGTTCTTCATCCAAGAAAATCTCAGCTTTGTTATTGTGGACATCAGAATCCCAGAGTGGGACAGGGAAATTGTGTACCACCTGACATAGCCTCTACCTGTTGTAAGTACTCAGCTCTGCTCAGTTAAGGTGTCCTATAGTTTCCCTTTTAGATTATTGGTGGACTGTAAAATGGTGCAACCACTATGAAAATCAGTACGGAGATTCCTCAGAAGCATATAAAACTAAATAAAGGAAAAGCAGGAACATTAATAGCAACAACAAAAATTAACAATGAGTAAGAGGAGGAGTGTATTGATTATTGTTTGCAAGAGAACTGATTGAATGTAGAACAAAGAATTTTACAAGAGTAGTTTACAACATTTGCCTACAGAGTCAAATGTAGAAGAAGTCAAGAGTTCTCTCCGAGATAGAGATATGAAGAATCCAGCTCAGGTCCTGGATCCTACAGCAATGTCCCACATGAATCTGTACCAGGAAGCCAATGAATCTGGCCACGGAGGAGTGGAGGGTCTGCATGGAAGGCCTAAGGCTGGTGCTAGAGTCTGGCCACGGAGGAGTGGAGGGTGTGCATGGAAGGCCTAAGGCTGGTGCTAGAGTCTGGCCACGGAGGAGTGGAGGGTCTGCATGGAAGGCCTAAGGCTGGTGCTAGAGTCTGGCCACGGAGGAGTGGAGGGCCTGCATGGAAGGCCTAAGGCTGGTGCTAGAATCTGGCCACGGAGGACTGGAGGGTCTGCATGAGCAGGTGAAGGATGGTGCAGTGTCTGCGCCAAAACCCGGAGATGATGGTCAGGACTAAGGAGAAGACCAGAACATCCCTGCAGAAAGAGCAGCTATCCCTGGTGAAGACAAAAAGAAAAGCTCTGGAGAAGATCTGGAGCTTCTGGGAAGAATAGCAGCCAGAAGGAACATCAGCAGCAAGAACGCTCTCCAAAGGAGGTCAGCACAGAATCCTCCTGTGCACTGTTTATACCTTTCAGGCAACAGTCCTCCTTAAGTGGTCTGCCACACCTGGAACCATGCTCACCTAAGCCAGCTGGGGGTTCCCACTCAGGCTGATATCAGTTCCTTAGCCAAGAGGGCCAGAGCATGTGACGTGCAAGGGTATCCGAAAAAGCACTAATGTGTGTTATGTATGTACAAATCTTCCACAATAGAGGTGATCGTCATGTACTGTAAATGTGTACTGAATAGGAAACACAACTAGAAACTCCATTTGACCCAGCCAGCTACCTTTCCACAGATCTTCCTCAGAGTTAAGGATATCACATTACTGTGATCCGTGCACACCCATGTTCACAGCAGCCCAACCCACAGGAGGTAAATTGTGAAGGCAGGCAGTATGCTCACCACCAGATGGATGGATAAAGAAAATTTCCTATTTGCACACAGTGGAGCACTGCTCTACCATAAGAAAAGGGCACGCTCTAATCCTTTGCAGGAAAGGGTTGTAGTTTGAGACCACACTATTAAGTGAAATAAATCAGACACAAGGCTTCAATCCAAGATGATTTCTCTTACATAAGAAACAAAAATGTAAATGAAGAGGAAAAATAGAAGATGTTATAAGAAGTAGAGAAGCAGTTTTTAGTCAGTGAGAAGGGGGTGGAGAGATAGATTGGAGAAGAGCAGAGAAAGGCAACCAAAGATCATTAGGATGTGCTAAAAATCAAAGAACCCCAACTGTGCCTTGATCTGACTTAATTTGGGGCCCCCTTGTTTACTAGTACATACTGTAGCAGCACAGAGGCTACAGCCTCATATAATTTTGCATCGTTATACAGGGTCATTGCTAAGCACGACAATGTCCCCACTCTTCTGTAAAAGTAGCCAGTCACCAGGGCAGAAGAGTAAGAATCCACAAGGCTTTACAAATTCCCCGAGTGGATGATTACAAGTGAATTTTGTGGATCATTACACAAACAAAATAAAATATTTCTAAGGAGCAAATTTGATTTGAAGCACAGCTTCTTTAACCAGCCCCTGTAATGTTTTTTAAGGGGCCCTCCCATTTTTAGTTCTCAAGCTGTAGTTTAAAAGCCCATTCATCTTTGGTGATTATAAAAATCAGACAACTGGAAAGAAGTATCTTCATAAGCCCATAGAAAGGCTACGAGGAGGATTTTTTTCAGTACATAAAAGATTCTGTTTTACAGAAATCTTCCACAGCTCCCTAAAAGCATTGCTGCTAATAAATGCAGCTGGCTTCTCCGTTATGGGCCAGCACTACATGTGTGGATTGCTAAAAAGTTATGCTATCTCCCATAAGGAATGAGTAATTAGATGTAGCAGCACAGGGCATTCCATCAAAAGAAAGCAGGGAAGAAATATAGGTCTAGCTCAGTTCCTAAAAGGCCACCCACAGGTCTAAACCCAGGTCCAACTATCCCCTGAACTGGGAAGAATCCCCAGCCTTGTGAAATGCTAAGGTGGGCGAGTCTGCAGAGCAGGGATATTTTCTTGTTTTATTTTGCTTTGTTTTGAAGAGTAAAAGCAAGAGCAAAACAAATAGCAGAAGGAAAGATAGAAATAAGACAACACATAGCAGCACATATGTCACATAATTCCAAAACAAGCACAGATAATTAACAATGATTACATTATCTATTTTTATTGTCAGATGTATTGCTCATATTAACAGAAATAGTCATGTAAGATTGGACGAATAACATTATTAATGTTTGCTTTTAAGAAATCTTAATGTTTTCCTTGTCTTTTATGTTTTTTTTTTTTTTTTTTTTTTTTTTTTTTTTTTTTTTTTTTTTTTTTTTTTTTGGCTTTTTTGAGGGTCTCACTGTGCAGTTCAGGCTGGCTTTGAGCTCACTTTTGTAGCCCAGCCTGGTCTCGAACTCGCAGTGATCCTCCTGCCTCAGCCTCCCAAGTGCTGGGATTACAGGCGTGAGCCACCACACCCGGCCTGTCTTTTATGTTTTAATTTATTTTAAGAAGCGTATAAAGGCACATATTTAAAGGATCAAAATCAGAGGTATTCAGACGTGGCTTTTACATTACACATTGCTGTTCTTCCAGTAGTTGCTCAGATCACAGATATTAGCATACAGAGTTAGTCAAGGTGAAAATTCTAAACATTAACTGCTGTTTAAAAAAAAAACTGATGGAAATTATAAGCACAGTCATCTCAGCCATCCTGGATATATTCTTGCATTTTCCCCCTTTTCTTTTTTTGTTTTTTCCTGACTCTTTTCCTTTCTCTCATCTTCACTGCTTAATCCTTACATCCAGTCTCTTTCCACTGAACTATATCTATTACCCCTCTCAGCTTTCATTTCTTCTTTCTGGTTCTTACATTACAGAGATGATATGATATTTACACACAGGGTTCTGATTTATTTCACTTTAAGTATAGCCTCAAGTCACACTCATTTACCTACAAAGGTTTCAAGTTGATCTTTCTTTATAACCGAGTAATACTCCATTGTATAGATATACCACAACTTTTTCATCCATTTCTCACATGATGTATATTTCAGTTGTTTCCAAGATTTGGCTATAACAAATTATGCCACTGTGAACATGGGTGGACATACATCACTATGCTATGATGTTTTGGTTCTTTTGGGAAAATACCCTGAAGGGCAGTAACTGGATTGAACGAGATTGCCAGTCCTAGGTTTTTGAGCAGTCTTCACACTGGTTCCCATACTGCTGTACCAGTCTGCATTCCCACCAACAGTGGAGAGGGGCTCCTTTCTCCCCATAGCCTCTCTAGCATGCATTATTAGTTTATTTCTTTACAACAATCACCCCCTCCCCGCCCCCGGGGACAGATGGTATCTCAATTTTGCTTTAACTTTTTTTCACCACCATATGGAACTTATTATTCCAATGGCGCTAGCCCAGCTGGAGGTGCTTGTGGTGACACCACACAGGACCTTGCCTTCCAGGGCTCACCTACCAACCTGTTCTTCCAACTGGGTAAGAATGGCTGTAAGCCATTTCCCCAAGCAAATCTCTTAATATGTTTATTTTAAATTTGGAGGCATTGGAGTTGTGGTTCCCTCTAAACCAATGAAAAACAAGAAACACTAGGTGTCCTGCCCTGCCTCCCCCCCACACCGGCCCCTAAGTCCCTGCAGAGAGGGCATTTCCACTGCTCTGAAACCCAAAACAAATAGAAACAGCATCAAGTGTGAAGGGCACAATGGCACGGAGCAGGCCCAAGAACCTGTCAGGCAGAGGTCGCTGTGAGGGGACAGCCTCAAGGCGCCATCTGAGTGAGGACGTGCTGCCGTGGTGGAGCTGGAGTGGCGTCGCCTGCCTACAACTTGTCCACGAAGCTGTCCAAGCTGGGATGCTCTTGCACTTGCGCGTCTCTGCCAGTGGTCGAACACGCACTGGGGGAAGGCCTGGCCACCCGTGTTGGACCGCAGGTTGGCAGTGAAGCCAAAGGACTCGTTGACAGGAACGTAGGCCTTAACCACAAAGAAGGGGGTGTCAGCAACCTAGGACTCCTGGAAGACCTAGCCTCGCTTCCTGTTCAGGACACCATAGATCCTCCCAACCACTTGTTCCGGACGCTTTATCTCCACAAGGTAGATGGGCTCCACGAGGCGCAGCTGTGCTGTGAGCACGCTGGCGTATAGGCAACGCTGTGCCGTGGGATGATCTGACCTCCCCGACCGTGGGTGACGTCAGTACGCAGGGTCACGTCGCGGACATCAAAGCGCAATCCATGCATATTCTCCTCACCTGGTGCCCCCTCCTTGCTTTAATTTGGATTTCTCAACTAGCCAGTGCTGTGGAACATTTTCTCTGGTATTTATTTGACACTTGTATTTCTTCCTCTGAGAATGGGCATCTCAAATGCCCATTTTTTGATTGGATCATTAAGTTTGGGGCCCAAATTATTATACTTTTTAAATTTAAAAAATTTTTTTTTCTTGTTTCAGGACTTTTGTTTGTTTATTTATTTATTTTTATGGCCGGCTCAGCCTGCCCTGAGGGCAGGGCTGGCGAAGCATGTGGTGCTGGGAATCGAACTGCGGTCCCTCCAGCCGCCCAAGCTTTCCTGAGCAGGCATTTTAGACCACTGAGCCATCCTGCGAGGCCCCTATTTTTAATTATTTATATAATTTAGATAAAAGTCCTTTGCCTCAGCGATTGTTGGTTATGACTTTCCCGCAATTGTTTGTTGTCTTTTCACTGTTAGTGATTTATTTCGACACGTAGAGATTTCTCCATAAGATGAGATCCCATGTGTTGGTAAATGGCAATATTTTCCATGCAGTTTGGTCTTTGCTCAGGACTGTCTGCCTACTCTTATGTCTTCAAGATTGTCACCTACCTTCCATTCCTGGAGATTTAATGACTGTTGTAATGTTTAGATTTTTAATCCATTTTGATTTTGTTTAGTGTATGGTGATAGGCCCAGGTCTGGTTTTAGTTTTGGCATGTGGAGAGGTAGTTCTTTCCAGCATCATTTGTTAAAAAGTCTATCTTTTTCTCAGTGAACATGTTTGGCCCTTTCGTCAACTGTAAGGTGGCTAAGTATATTTGTGATTTTAGTTGTATTTGCACCGTCTAATCTACTCCTTTGACCTGTTTTTTTTTTTTGCTACTACCATGGTGATTTTATCACAGTAGCTTTCAGTATAATTTCAAGTCAGAGATAACTCTGCTTCCTGCTTTGCCTTTGCTGCCCAAGATTGCCTTTGGTATTCTAGACCTTTCCTGGCTCCACATACATTTTTCTTCAGATCTTTAAGGTATGTCAATGGTATTTTGATAGGGTTTGCACGAAATCTGTATATCAATTTTGACAGCATGGCTATTTACATAATGTTGGTTCTTCCCATGAAGGATCAAGAAATATCTTTCGATTTTCTGAAGTCTTCCACAATCTCTTCTTTAGAGGGTTATATTTTCATTATATAGATCTTTTACTTCTTTTGTTAGATTAATTCCTAAGTGCTTCATTTTTTTGGATGCTATTATGGTGTTGACTTTGTAGCCTGCTATGCTACTTAGAATTTATTAATTCTAAGAGCTTTTTGGTGGAGTTTTGTGGGTCTTCCTAGTAGAGTATAATGTCATCTGCAAATAATGACAGTTTACCTTCTGTTTTACCTATTCCCTTGTATAAGGCATCTGATATATAGATAGATAGATGCTACAGTTTAAATAGATACAACTTTGTCAGTTGAATCTCATTAAAGATGGGCATTTATTTATTTTTTAAATGTATTTAGTACATGGTCTCACTATGCAGCTTGGAATCATACTGAGATTCCCGTTTCTACCTCCAAAGCACTGGGATTACACTTGCGCTCCACAACGCCTGGTTTCTGTGGCCAGCTCAGCATGCCTGGTGGGCATGGTCTGTGTGGCATTGGTGCCAGGCATCAAACCCTGGTCCCTGAATCTTCCTAAGCAGGCACTTAGTCCACTCAGCTAGCTCACTGGCCCGAGACAGGCACTTAAAATGAAGACGTTTTCTTTTCTATTTCAGGACATGGAAAAAAGCATGACTGCACCTCACCATTAATTGTGAGACTGTTAGATATTGTAGTCAGAGATGGAGGTGGCTAACACCACAGGAAGGTGGAAGTCGGAAGTAAGTTCCATGCCCTAGAGGCCTAAGTGTGGTGCTGTGCACCTTAGGTGTGGTGCTGTGGGCCTTAGGTGCGGTCCTTAGGTATGATGCTGTGGGCCTTAGGTGTGGTCCTTAGGTATGATGCTGTGGGCCTTAGGTGTGGTGCTGTGGCCTTTAGGTGTGGTCCTTAGGTATGGTGCTGTGGGCCTTAGGTGTGGGGCTGTGGCCTTTAGGTGTGGTCCTTAGGTATGGTGCTGTGGGCCTTAGGTGTGGTGCTGTGGCCCTTAGGTGTGGTGCTCTGGGCCTTAGGTGTAGTGCTGTGAGCCTGAGATATGGTCCTGTGGGCCTTAGGTGTGGTCCTTACCTATGGTACTGTGGGCCTAAGGCGTAGTGCTGCAGGCCTCAGGTGCAGTGCTGTATTTAAAGGCTGTGGTGAAACACTACAACTGCTAATTCTCAGGTTACATTTATAGCCAACCCATGAAAGCTTGGTATGATTGTTTCCATTTGCAATGTATACTTTGACCTTCTAGGGTCAAGAACCTTCTTTTAGAATTATTTTTTAATCTTTTATTTATTTAATTGTTTGGTACAAAGCTTGGGCTCATAGTGATTCTCCTGTCTCAGCCTCCCAGTATTGGGATTACAGACACGTGCCATCATACCTGATTTTGGTGGCCTACACAGCCCACTGCGGGTTCCAGGGCCAGCCTGTCATGAGTCCAGAGGTTCAAACCCAGGTCCTTGCACTTACCATGCTGGTGCTTAGACCACTGAGCTATCTCCTCAGCCCTAGAATATATTGGATGTATACATTCTCACTTCAGCCATTTACCCCGTTAATTAAACTTCACAAGAAGCTTCTCCTTGAATTTTTAAAAGAACTATTTAGTTCTGGGGCCCCATTTAAAAGTCTGACAACCTTTCCTTTGGGAATCATGCAGCTGCTTCAACAACGTTTTCATGTTTTTCCTTCTCTACCTGCACCAGCACTGTGAGCCCTGAATCACAGCCGAGTTGGAATTTCAACAGAATGCAGCTCAAGGGTGACCATAGTTTCACTGTTTGCTCACTGCTCTGTTAAGCCTGTTATTTCCCAAGGCATCCTCAGATCAAATTTTTATTTAATTAGTTAGGCATAAGAAACAAAAAGGACTATGCTTCCTGCTTTTTAAAGTTTGTGTCTATCTGGACCTTTCTGCTATTAGCTAGTGTAATTAGCAGAGAGAAGTAAGCTGAGTGAGATACTCCATGCAGAACAAAAATCAAACTAAATTTGTATTTGTTCCTATGTGAGACCTAGACAGTGACTCAGCATTAAAAAAATGTAGCATGAAAAAATAGCATTCCACATTTTTCTACAAATGATTCAAGAAATATTTGAAAAAATAGTCATCAAATCAAAGATACAAATAAATCCAGATGTGCATTCCCTGGTTCTTGGGCTCACTCTTTTCTTAGATTTACATACAAGACAGTCAATTAGTTCCTGTCTGCTTTTCACAGCTCTTACTTTTAACAACTATAATCAGTCATCATTTATCAAATTGATGCAGTGTGAGAAGCTGTAACCTGTTCATTAAGCAGAGTTGAAAATGTGTAATCACCAATGTTAAACAAGACTCTCTCTTTGTTGTTCCACTTCCTCTGGGAAAAGGACTTCCCATGAGGATTGTATCTCTATCAAAGGATAGACATTTTATTTTATTTTATTATGAGTAGAATAGATTTATTGAGGGAAAGAAAGCTCCTGTCTGAGAGAGGGACAGGAGGGGGGCCCAGAGTGGGTATCCCCCAGAAAGGATAGATATTTTAAAGTAATCTGGTATTTGGGGCTTTTAGGAAGATAGGTGACCTAGGAAGAAGTTTTTAACTATTTTCAAGCATCTACTATGGTGGTTAATTAAATTGTCAGTTAAAGGTATAGTGAAAAGTTAAATAATATAGATGCACTTACTATGAAACCATAGATATTAGGTTCATGAGTTAAGCTAGGAGGATCAGGACACGGTAGACGGGAAGAACAGCAGATGAACAACTCTGTATGTGTCATACAGCCAAGGGAGCACATTATAAGGTATGTATGTATGTATGCATTTGTGTGTATCCAGGGTCTCACTGGACAGCTCAGGCTCCTAGTGATCCTCCTGATTCCTGCCTCCCTTGTGCTGGGACTACAGGCATATGTCTCCACGCCTGTGCTGAAAGCATAGTATAACTTAACATCTTTCATTTACCAATTCTTAATTTTATTTTTTTATAAAATCTATTTCTTTTTTTATAATATTATGGCTGGCTCAGCCTGCTCTAGGGGTGGGGCTGGTGCAGCCTATGGTGCCAGGGATTGAATCATGGGCCCTGTGGTTGCGTAAGCTTGCTTAAGCAAGTACTTTAGACTGCTGAGCTATCTTGCTGTCCCCTTTCTATAAAATTTTTAACTTCTTTTTAAAGCACGTTCTGCACTCAGAGGAGTAACTTGTTTAGACCCGTAGAGTGTTATAGCATCATTCATGCAGAAGCTTTCACATCCACTTGCTCTTGGAAATCAACCACCATGAGTATAAGTGTAGGCAAGCCTGTCTGAATGTGAGCACAGGAATACAACAAAAGTATTACAGTCAATGCATGAAAGATACAAAACCACGACACGTGCGGGGGCCCAGCCAATATCTCTTAGGCAGTCTCTGCTCTGGCTGAGTGCAGATGCAAAATGGCTTAGAAGAACAGGCTTCATCCCTATAAGCAGTAGCCTCATGGAAAACAGTAAATGTTGATTCCTGAGTGGCACTGAGATTTCATGCTTGTTATTTTCAAATATTAATGTGGCAAAAGATACCCAGTGTGCACATCACCCTATGGTCAAGGTCGATGAATATTAAGTATCTGTACATGTTCTTATTTTGTTGAATCTAGAGTACTTTGATCATGACGCTTTCTTCTTTGTCTAGAAGATTTTGGAGACAGTTTCTGGGCAGCACAGCCATAGCTAATCTGGCAGGCAGTGACTATTCTAGTCCAGTGATTCTAAGATGCATTTTGAATTCACAGTTGTTAAAATACTAAGATCCTCTTTATCCTGAAAATTTTCATTAAGCTCCTGAGGATAGCAGTGATCCTTGATGCAGCTGATCCCGGCTCCTTGAGCCCAGAGTACTCCAGATGCAAAGATCACCACTGACCCGGCACGGCCTGAGAGCTGCAGGCCCATGCAGACCAGGTGACCACGTACTGATCCCCTTCCCCAGGCAGCACAGCACTCGCTTGTTTGTTCTCCAAGGTGACCAGAGGGGAGCTGTTTGGTGTTTCTACAAGGGCTTCTAGGTTGCTGAAGCACTCCAAGGGAAGAAGATTAAGAAACAAGACTTCTTTCCCCATTTGCAGTTTGAAAAGATGATATATGGTCCCTAGGGTCTCCTTCTGCTGCCTCCGAATAGTGTTTAATTATGCTTCACATAAATAGTGTTGAATAGCTGAGGAGATGTTAAATGCTACAGTTATGGGGGGAGTGAGAGGAGGTTTAGAGATTGCAATTAAAGACACTCATTGTGTGTTTTGCATTTTATGTTTCATCCGGATTTGTGCACCACTCAGAGGCACATTAATACATTATTCCATTATCTCAGACTTTTACAGCCCTTAGTAGAGCGACGCAAATGGGGTTAATATTTGGCATTCATAATGAAAATTTATGGGTACTACAAGAAAATTAATGAGGTCATTTCAATGTTAGTCATCATTTTGGAGGAAACAAGTCACCAGTGAACCACGCACTTGGTCCAAATCAAGTTCATCTGCAAAAATAATTTAAAAAATGATACTCTGAAATGAATAAGTAAAACAAACTTCTCTAAAACACATTCTGTGAACGCTACAATGCCGAGTGTCCTAAAAGCACTTGAAAGCGCATGGTACACAGGATGCCAATTATCTCTTCCACAGGGAAAAGCCTAAAAGCAGGGAATGCGCATCTTGTGGCTGGCTGTGTATGAATCCTCTTCATGCCAAGAGATTACCGTATTTCTCTTGGCCTTGTGTCTGTAGGCAGGACCCTTGCCTCATTAATGGGCTGGAGAATAACTCAGTTGCCTTGTTTGTCTCCAGTCCACCCTTGACCTTCTGCTGAAGCCCAGGCACATTACCTGAGAACTCAGAGGCTCTGACCACATAGATCGGAGAAAGCACAGAGTTTGAGTCACAAAGAAACTAAAGACCCACAGTGGCAGCTTTGGTCAGCAGGGGCTGCAGGATCCTGTGGGTCTAAGGACAGGTTTATATTCCTGACCCTGAAACCACACACAGTACCTTCTTGTGTATGAAATGAGGGGAACACCCATTCTTCTTGTCATTGGAAGACAATTGCATTGGTCAGGGTTTTACTTAGAGAAACAGAACAGATATAATATAAGGAATGGATATTAACACAAATATACAATCTATAAGGAATTATAAGATTGACTTACAGCAGTCAGCCACAGAGTCAGATGAGGAAGTGTGCAGAGGGCATCTGCACACCCTGGACTGAAGAATTCCGTCCCAAGGTCTGAAACTCACCGCAGTACTTCATGTAAGTTTCTATCTGTCAGCTGATGGGTGTGGGAAGGAAGACTGAAGAGTCTGTGACGAAAAGCAAAAGAGCCAAGCTGGAGGCTGAAGAGTCTGCGCTGCGAGCCAGACGATGAAGCCCAGGCGGAAAGAGAAGACTGAAGCTCCTCTGGCAAAGCGAAGTCTTAACTCCTTCCTCAGCCCCTTTATTAAGTCTCTTCGTGCTGAGTCACTCTGACGTGGTCCCATTGTACCCTGGGGTGGAGCCAATCATACCCTAGGACCAGCCCTTGATCTCGCTCTACAGAGGAACCAATCATATCCTAGGCAGGCCCTGGTCATGCTTCAGGGAGAAACCAATTGTAACCCAGGGCGGGACCCTCACCAACAGGGAGCCGAGCCGCTGAGTCATCCGGCCAAGTCGACACAATATATCAACCACTACAACAATATATATTAATAAAAAGTATATTCTCCCTATGGATATAGAAATCAAGGAAGAAGTTTGGGACCAGTATCTTATGAAGCAGAGATGCAGTTTATTTTTACTCTTATAGTTCAATAACTGAGCTAAATTACTTGAAATCATACTTATTCTGGGAGAATTAAGATCCTCTGTCCTCAGGAATCCTCTTGATTCGCTATTTTAAAAATTATTAATTTTAACAAGAAAGGAATAGCAATGAGACAATTTCAAAACATGTTAGTAGGACAGCCACAATAATTAATACAATGCAAACTGCTGACATCATAGTAGTTGTTCAGGGTATACCCTTGAGATATGAGGTCTAATTTTTCTCCTGCCTTTTGGCAAGTTTATAGCATGGCTTTTTCTTAGTTAGTCAATGGAAGCATGTAAAAGATATGCTCTTTACCATAGAAAAGCAAAGATGTACCCTGGCATCTCTGATCACATGCACCATGCCTTAGAATCAACAACTGTTTGCAAGCCAAATAAATAAAGTCTATCAATTTGCAGCATAAAATGAAAACATCATCAAGTTAATTAACACACCCTTCACCTTACATAGTTAACTTTGCTTATGGTGAGAATTTCCAGAGTCAACCGAGAAATGCGTATGCCAGCTTTAGCAGCTGACCACACTACTAAATGTCTGGAAGCTCAGGGCCAGCACTTGGAGTACCTTTGTAACTATAAAGGCCAAAGATAATTTATATCATTGCATTATGTCTCAATAAGCTTAGTGTTAAAATATCCATGCAAGGGGGCTGGGGAGATAGCTCAGTAGAATAAGTACCTTCCTGGAAGTCATAAGGTCGTGAGTTCAATCCCTGGTACCACCAAAAACAAACAAACAAACAAACAAACAAACAAAAAAAACAATAATAATCCATGTAAAATTTTCCTTTTCTGGTGAATACATTCTTATGTATTTTTGTTGGACTTAATTTATGAAAAATATCAATTTCCTAGTTGAAATGGGTACAACTTGAATTTATTATAGCCCAGTCAACTGAACATAATAACAGTAACCATAAATAAGAAACAATTTGATTTTTTTCTCTATTAGTAAGAGAAGAAACTTTTTAAAAAATATGTTTTAAGCCATCACTTCTTTCAGGTGGGGACAGCAGGAAACAGCTAAAATTCTTGCAAGGGGACATTCGGATGTGTGTACCTCTTCAGTCATTTCTCATGAGAATTTGATGCACACCCAAAAGGAGAAGAGGTCTCACTTGGTCCGGTTTCAAGAGGATTTAATCTTGGGCAGCAGACTTCCAAGTGTGGGTTCGGGGTGAAAGTGGTAAGAGGCCAGATAAAGGCTGTAAGCCACACCCCCAGGATCACACAGCCACACCGAGAAATGTGCTCCTCCTAACTAACCTCAGAGGGGGTTTATGCTGAAGCCAACCAAGTTGCCAAAATGGGATGAAGTGGGACCCTCACACTAAGCTCTAAGATTGGACTTCCAGCCTTCAGTGGCACTTCTCCATGGAAAGAGAGAGCAGGGCTTCTCTGTCCCTTACCACAAGATGGTGCCAGGAAAGCCCGGTCCCCATTCTGTCCAGGTCTTCCTCCCTGGAGAGTATACCACATGGGAGAGTGGGGAGCTTTTCAACCAGGAAAAGGGAAGGGTCAAGTGACACCCAGCCAGAAATCGCATGGTTTTTCCATACTTGCCTCAGGAAACCTATGTTTACAGTTCCACATTTTTTAGCTATCAAAGAGTAATTGACCATTTTCCAGTAACTCTGTTGCTGCCTATTTTTTCACAGCCTCTAATGTGGAACAGCCTCAAATTGGTTTTGTTTAAACATAGAATTGTCTCATAATGGCTTTCTCCATGAAAAGAGGCTGACTATATAATTGTACTCCCTTGTGGGAAAAATTCTTAATTCTGCCAGCAGGAGGGTTTTCTCCTTGAATTGGTCTGGATGCGAGATTCCATCACAGATTCCGTCGCTTGAAGCTTACAGCTATTTCAAAAGAACTCAATGCCACAGGATGCCTTAAGGATCACATTTTTGTCTTTTCTTTTTCTTTTTCAGTAATTCGTGCTGTTGCAGCCATAATAAAGATGATTAGTTTTAACCTGTTTTCTATAGAATTAAATAATTCATTTTATTCATTGTGTGATTATTAGGATTCCCTACAGTTTTATGAATTCTTTTTTTTTTTTTTTTTTTTTTTTTTTTTTTTTTTTTTTTTTTTTTTTTTTTTTTTTTTTTTTTTTTTTTTTTTTTTTTTTTTTTTTTTTTTTTTTTTGTGATGAGACTTTCTAGGCCCGTTGGCAGAGCCTGACTGCCTTGTGTGCTACTTGTTGGTCCCCTGGTTGGCCCTCTGGTTGTCTGCTTCACGTGGGTTACATACCATCTCCTCATCCAGGTTTTCTGACAATCTTCATGGACTTCTTTCATATCGTAACATTGCCATGACTTTTATCAAGGGTTTGTAAAATAGCTACATCAATAAAAAAAATAGAGATGTGAGTTTAGAAGGAGAAATAAAATCATTTGTTGGAAAGGGAAAATAAAAAAAAAAAAAAGAAACACAAGCACTTTGCTGGGAAAAGCAGAGGAATTACACAGATAGCTACCTTGAGAAAGGACTAAGGTAGGGAGCCTGGAACCCACACTTGAGGCTGCTTGTGTTCAGCCCCTCTTACATGAAGAGAAAGAGTATATCCTCCCCCTTGAGATTTGGTATAAGTTGCTTGACTGTTCGGGGCCCTGAGCACCTTGATCTGCCTATCAGCCTTTCTACCGCCTGTGCATTCAGTCTTGGATGAGTGCTATTCTGACTTTGGTGATCTTTCGTCCTATCCGTCTGCTCATCCTGCGAGATTTAAAGCAGGGCCTCACAAAGGATATAGGTGCAGTGTAGTGCTTTATGCACGAGAGAGTGCCAAAATAGGTTTATACTTACATACAGGTGTGTGAGTGTTCAGGTGTTGGTGCATATGTTATGTCCCAACTGGATTTATTGTGGCGTGGATTCTGCCTACTCTGTTGCCTTTGTACTTAACTAGGGGTGGAGGTAGGAGAGAAGGAAGGCCTTGGCATGAATTGGGTCAGTCCAGGAGTCTCATTCAGCCTTTCCGTTAGTTTTTCTTAGCTACTTTGTCTTTAAGTCTTTATTCCTCAGAAATCTCACTCAAGCCCTTTAACTTCCCTTCCTGTCTTCCCACTTTGCCCAAAATACTCCGATAGCTTTGGTGCTATTTAAGGATGTGGTCTACACGCAGAGAGAAGTCTGGCCTTTCCTTTCTCCTTTTCAAGAAATGCCCTCATCTTGGGCCCAGGACTATGCTCCGAGGCAGTCTTCTTGATTCTGATATGATCGCTGTGCTCGCTTGAAGTGTCTTTCTTAAGAAGGTCCTGCTTTAACTCAGGGTCCCTACTCTGGGGCTCGGATGCTTAGCAACCAGGATAGACATGATTCAGAGCTTTGGGGTGAGGCCTTCATGGTGGTCCATCACGTCATTCCCAGCCCAGGAGCTGGAAAGTTGTAGCGAGATAGCTGCCTGCTTCGTGCTGTACATTACCAAACACATCATTGCTTATTTGGGAGGAGTCAGTCCTTCTCTCCTTTGGCAAGGCAGATGCCTTTTCCTGAATACCTGAAGCTCTCCAGTTCTTTAGATTTTTCTCCTCTTCCATCTCTGCCAGGTTCCTTTACCTACCTCTGTCTCTATCTCTGTCTCTGTCTCTCTGTCTCTCTCTGTCTCTGTCTCTCTCTGCTTCTCTCTGTCTCTGTCTCTGTCTCTCTGTCTCTCTCTGTCTCTGTTTCTGTCTCTCTCTGTCTCTGTCTCTCTCTGCTTCTCTCTGTCTCTCTCTCTGTCTCTGTGTCTGTCTTTGTCTCTGTCTCTCTGTCTCTGTCTCTCTCTGTCTCTCCATCTCTCTCTGTCTCTGTCTCTTTCTGTCTCTCTGTCTCTGTCTCTGTCTCTGTCTCTCTCTCTCAATAAAGAAGTCAAAGTGAAGCAAACACAACAAGTAAGCATCCTCCATGGAGCGTGGCACGCACAGTAGCTATTTGTTGGGGGCCCCCTGTGTGCTCCTGAGTGTCACCCAGCTTGCTCAGTCACGGAGGCCCTGCTTTCTCATCTCCATGCTGTCAGCTTCAAATTTAAAAAAAATAATTCCCATACCTTACTTTTTTATGTTTTTCTCTGTCTCTGTCGCTTGGCTTCCCAGTTTGTCTGAGTCGTTGCCTGTGCCTGTCAGTTCCTCATGCTCATGGATTCATGTTTAAATTTCCAGAAAAGTTAGAGATTGTAGTGTAAATCTAGTGGTCACAGCTGCATTTCCCTGACTTCATCCGTGACAAGTAATGAGTCCTCCCTCTCCAGTGCCCTCAGTCCTGTGGGTCACGACGTGTGTAATGGATCTTAAGAACATAGACTTCCACACAGAAGCTTTGGCCCCCTTCTCCTTTCTCTTGTGTAGTAGATCATAAACTTAGGCAGGTTATAGAGGCAACCTGAATCCTGCTTCTTCATTATATGGAAAACAGGGAATAGTGATGATATGGCCTACCCCATAAGAAAGGTAGTGAGATTCAAAAAGAAAATGTAAGACACATCACGCACTTCCTTATGGAATCATCTTTCTATTATTGGATGAATTTTCCTACTACATCTTCTCCGCTGAATTTGTCTAATGTTCTCCAGCCTCTGGAGGTGATGTATCTGGCTATAATTTTGTCCTATTACTCATAATCTCAGTACGCCCCTGCAGTCTCTATATTCTTCCTGTGTTTAAAACTCCAGCAACGTCTGATGGCTAAGCACTGAAGCTGAGCAGATAAAACTCATGGGACCATTACCCTAGCTTTGCCTCTTGCTACCTAGGTGCACTTGGACTAATTGTGCTACCCTTTCTTTGTTTTGCTTGCTGTAACTGTAAAGTGAGGTCAGTCGCTATCGACATCTCCTCTCATAGCCGCTGTCAACTTCACAGCGATTTTTCAAAGTCTTAGCAAGCTAAGGCGTGAACCATGGGCTCACCGTTCCTGGAACACAGGAAACACCTAAGAAGTCTTAGAGACTGCCACTAGAGAGTCTTGACTCCATATTCCTCCATTCACCCATCCATGTAAAAACCCACGCACATGTCTTCTGTGGAGCCTTAAAACCTCTCTCCTGGGCCTTCGTACTTGGATGCTTCCTCTCCTGCTTCACAGTTTCATGACCAGGAATCAGGAGAACAGGTGTGGAGCTGAAGTCGTCAGCCTCGCATCTGTCAGCAGCAGTCTGGCGAGTGGACCTCACTTACAGCCACTGATCAACCGCGTGCCGCCGGCGTGCTTGTAGAATGCCGGCCTAACGAGGCTGAAGGCCAGAGAAGTGTGCATTTCTAAGAATCTGCTACATATGTTGTCCAGGAAAATCATAAATCAATAAAACATGAATGATCTCTTCAAACCCCTCGATTTCACTGTAAACAAAACAGTGCGGGATATTGAACGTGTTTGGAAACTTGTCACCTCAAATATGATTAAACATACCTCAAAGGTATTTGTTGAAGAAATTAAGCAGGAAGTGCCTGGAAGTATAAGGGAATAATTAAATCCTCCTGAAGAAAGCTGCTTCAGGCAGCCCATGCCGCCTTTCAGGGAACAGATTGCTCAGTGTGCTGCTCTGAGCGCTCACCCTGAGAGAGCGCGCTCTGCAGGGACATAGTAATTTAAACTCCCCATGGGCTGATGGAGGTTCTCGCTATAATTTGTTCCACCTGCCCTTTTGCTTACCCTTGTTTCTTTCACTCTTTCGCAGCATGGACTCCAAGCACCACGAGTAAATTTCTCACACAGATGTTTGTCAGGAAGTTCACTGCCCAGAGTCTGACTTCACATGACTTAGGACAGGCAGGGCTGAGAGGGCAAACCATGCAGTAATGTACCCACAATGCCATAAAAGTCATGTGCTAAGTTGATGACCAATGAGGTAGAGCTGCTGACACAGCGTCTCTGGAAGACGGGCCCCTCCGCTGGCTTCCAAAGCAGGCGTGGTCCTGGTCAGATGCCCTGTTGTGGCTGTTCTGTCTCAAGTGGGACTGCTTCCTTCAGTTTGTCAAAGCATACACATGGCTCTTGGTTAAAGATCCCTGACTTCCCTTGTGCAGACCATTTACTCAGGAAAACTTGGCACCGTGAACTCTTTCCCTTCCCACTGGGGTGCAAACCTTCTCAATTTCTTGTCACTTTTGCCACCCCAGAATATATTTTTCAATAACCCAAGACCAATTTCTATGAAATAAGAAAAATAGCAAGGATGCGCCCTCATCTCCGTCAGAAGTAGAGTCCTCACCAGGAAGCAGCAATTACAAACAGAGGTTCATCTCCTCCTGAAAGGCTTCCCAGACTGGGCCACTAGCCCGTCCGACGCTCCTGCCTTTTATTCCAGCGAGTGGTTGTGTTCAGTCTCTGCCCATAATTGTGACAGCCTTGAATAAAGTTTTCCTCACCTGTTTAACTCTGTCTGGTGCCATTTTTCTTTGACATTTACTTTCCTTATTAGAGATTTTTATCAAGCTGAGAGGCTTGTAAGGGTAAAGTGCTGTGGGCTGCAGTGTCTGGTCCTGCCCAGCAGAGCACTTCAGTTCTTTTGATATTCCAACCGGGCAGGACCACAGGCAACCGGAACAGTTCCTCTCATTACATGGAGAGACAGCAACCGCACCTCGGCTCATAGCTCAGAAGCCCGCCCTGACAAGGATCAGTGAGAAGCTCCGCGTTGGCAGGCCACGCGGGACAACGAAGCCTGACGGTTTGAATGAGCAAACTCAGGAGCAGCCCAGGCTGTCTGCACAGCAGCAGGCTGCGGAACTGGCACCGCGTGCCTGTAGTGATGTTGGCCTTATTCCTAAGGGCTTTTCCTGCTCTGACGATTTAATACTGACTTCTCTGAGCACCCGTACTGCGTGTGCTTCAGAGATTTCCACTGTTGTGACTGACAGCTGTTATTGAGCTGACTCGGACACGACTTAAAACCTTCCACTGGCATGCGAGAAGCTGCCAGAGTTTTACTTTGTTTTTGCTGCTTTCTTTTTCTTTGCTATGTTTCTTTTTTTTTTTCTTTAAGATAAATCCCCACCAATCCCATTAGTTCATCAAATGACATGTCCCTTTGATGGTTCGTATTACCCATTTTTTATTGTGTTTCAAAAGCTGCAAACTTTTTTTTTTTTGCTGCTAGCAGTAGCACCAGGGAGGGCTGCTGGGGCCACAGGACACACTCACGTGAGGAGCAAAAGGAAGCCATATTCTCAGTCCACAGTCATTTTCAGTTGGTTTTTGTTTTTTTTGTTTTTTGTCTTTTTGAGACAGGGTCTCACTATTCAGTTCAGGATGGCCTTGTGCTCACTTTTATAACTCAGACTGGTCTCGAACTTACACCGATCTTCCTGCCTCAGCTTCCCCAAGTGCTGGTATTATAGGCATGTGTCATCACACTCAGAAAATTCTATTTTATTTTAATTTTTTTTTTTTTTTTACAGTACCGTGGATTGAACTCAGCATGCTGTGCTTGCCAGGCAAGTGCTTATTCCACTGAGCTATCTTCAAGTATTTTGTTATTTCCTTGGTGAGATCTCATGGTTACTTTAATAAATTTGCATGCATTTAATTACCACATTTTTTTTTTTTTTTTCCTTTCAGGAAGCATGATAGAAATCTTTCAGATATGTTTCAGGTAACAGTCCATAAATTCAACTGTCCCTTTTAGTTTTTCTTATTATGTGGATTAAAGGGACTTTCTTTGTAGTTCCTTGATCCCTGAGACATAAACAATGAGGAAGCGGAGATCCCAAGGGGGTAATTGCCAAGTGTGGAGAAGGGTGCAAAGCACAGCTCCAAGGTTGTGAGAGAGAGTTCCTGAAGGACGTTCTCACTGAGCCTGGGCCTTGCAAACCAGCCCTCCTCATCCCCACAACTTGGGGACATTTTATTAAAATCAAAAACTTGTTCCAGTGGGAGGCCACCTGGCAAGGGCGGGAGAAAGCAGTCCAGCAAGCTGTCCGCACGCTGGCTCTGTGTAATGGCACTGCATTAGCAGAAGCTGTTCTGAGGTCAACAGCCTTTTCTGAAACAGGTAGGTATCCGCATGCAGACACGTAAGACTTCAGAGTAGTGATGATTTTCTGGTTTTTTTTTTTTTTTTTTTTTTGTCTTTTTGAGACAGGGTCTCACTATGCGGTTCAGGCTGGCCTTGAGCTCACTTTTGTAGCCCAGGCTGGTCTCGAACTCACACCAATCCTCCTGCCTCAGCCTCCCAGGTTCTGGGGTTACAGGTATGCACCACCACGCCTGGCTCTGTGTTTCTTTCTTAAAAGCATGTTTCATTAAGACATCCCATATAGATCCTAAAATACTAAGATTAAATATTTCAGTATAAAAGAAGCAATGGAAGATAATGCAATAAATAATTTCATTGACAATACAGATATTTATAAAACTCCTATATGCCATCCTGTTTTTGTTTTCTACATTTAAATACAGCACTAGGTTGGCAGGTATTTTCATCCTTTGATTTTGTGAATGTAATCATAAACTACATAAAGTTTTTCTCGGGCTGCAATTTTCCCCATTGAATAAATCTGAGACAGTCATTCTCAAACTGGCTACACAGTATCATTGCAGAGAGGGCTTTGTAAGGTACCATCCCCATAACTGAAAACATGGTGCTAAATAGGTGACGGCAGGCACAGGGAGGCAAATTCAAGGCACCCCTCGCTTATGGGTGAGCTGAAAAACGTTGCGCCTGCAGAGTCAGAGAGTAGCACAGTCTTCTCTAGAGGTGATGGTCCCAGGGCGGATACTGACTAGTGTATGCATACTGGAGGAAAGCGTCCCAATGCTCAGCAGCACAGGGGCATCACTGCGACGGCCCAGGTGGCTATGTGTTCTACACAGAACCTCAAGAATAGACTTTGAAATTCCTCAAGCAAATAATGACAACAATGGTAAGCATTTCAGGAGGTGGATTGCTAGCTGTCCCAATCTTATCATTATGTATTATACACATAGGTCAAATGAGTGCGTCCTATCGCATGACTTTGTATAACTTCCCATATGTCAATAGAAAAATCACTTGGCCAAAATGCTTGATGATAGATGGGAGCCAAGCTTTTGCAAGGTCCGTTGTCCTTGATTCAGAGACTCTCCTGCCCGACCCAGCAGGGAGGGCCACTTTCCCCTCTCCTGTTTCCCTAGTGCCACACCTGAGAGCAGTGACAAGGTAGCCCTGGTGCTCTTTGCTAACAAAATGCACTCCTGGCTGTTTTCTTTCCCTTGTACACATACGGCTAGGGCTCTGAGCGGGTCTTCTGTGCCCAGTAATGAATTTGTAGACTAGTCCCATGAAAGACATGGTATCATCCCTGCTGTAGAGATGTACATGAAATCTCAAGAAAACAAGCTGACTTAAGTTTTTCACAAATGATGGCAGGCAGAGGCACACTCTTGGAGCAGCTAAAGAACTTTTGAATGCAAAGCACAGTCCGTGGGAGTCAACGTCAGCGATGTGCTTAGACCTGATCCTTCTACCCTTAAGTTTGGAGTGTTGCATGCGTGCGTGAGTGCGTGTGTGTGTGTGTGTGTGTGTGTGTGTGTTGAGTGCCCTGGCAGACCCTCTCTGCATGTGATGTTTATGACTGACATACATGCATATAACTCCATGTCCACATCTACATGGGTATCTTAGAACAAAACACGATCCCTTGATTTCAAGAACTGCACCCAGGGATGGGCAAACGGCCGCCCTTTCAGTAGTCTACGCATTTCTCAGCACAAGTGGAACAAACGCTTCTCCCCAGTCCTTTTCAGGGAAGGGATGGTCCCTCGTCTGATTTTCCACGGGGCCTACGTCCGCAGGCAGAGGTTCTGAGCAGCACCAGCGTGCCTGCCCACTGCCGTTGATCCCCCTCTGGTCCCGACAACTCAGAGAATGAGTCCTGAAAGGACCTGAAAGCAAGTGCACTTACAGATCAAGAAGACACCCCATAAAATGCGACCTTCTGGTTCAGTGCTGTGCCTTTTGCTAAGTTTACTCCAGTTTCCATTTCATCAGGAAAGGTAGGATTATTTCTGGCTGAAATGCAAGGAGATTCCTTGGAAGCCCAGACATATAAACTGGCAGCGTTATTAATTGAACTGCACTGACTATTAAAATGTTGTCCGAGGTTCCATCTTCTTGTACATGTGCTGCACGGAAGGCAGAGAAAGGGAGCAGACAATTCACTGGTGGAATTTAAGGTTGCGCCTGACCTTTGCCTTTCCACAGAACAACTTCCGGCCAGCTGGTTTGCCTAACTTTCCTGGGTTTCTGTCCTCACATTTCTCAATATAGCATGAACATCATGATTTATGTCTCCTAATGTTTGTGGCGATAGTAGCTGGGGTAACGGTATCAGCACTCTGTCCTTTCTTGGGGCCAATACTCCTGAGAACGGAAAGTGCTTACATTCCCCTTGCCCGATATCTTCCAATGTGGAATCCACAAAGCAAATTCGGAGCTTGTCAGTTTATCCTGGTGACAATCAATTCAGGCAGGCATGTGTTCCTATTTCCCTTTGCTCTGGGTTCGTAGATTGAGTGGCCCTTTTATTAGATTCAGCCCAGCACTCCTCTTACGACAATGGCTAAGGTTTTCAGAAGAGGATACTCCCGCCTCTGAAAGGTTCTGGACAGCACAGCGTAGCACGACAGCTGAGCACAGCCCAGGTGCCCTCTTGTGGTAGGACAGACTGTCCTAAGGACAGAAAACCTAAAGACCCATAATTCAACCAATCTAGGATAAAGACCTTGTACGCATTCTGTTTTAATTGCATTTTTAAGAAGAATTCAGGAGTACTGGTTTTATTTATTATTTCTTTGAAGATAGCCTTTTCCCTGTACAGTATGGAATTTACTGTTCTTGCTTTTATTTAAGAATCATAACTGCAAATTATAAGCAGAGATGTTGCAACTCAAAAGCAGGAACAATAGGATGTGGGATAGAACATATTATATTAGCAACTCATGTGTCTTCAGGGAGGTACACACAAAGAGTTTAGAGGTTCAGAAAAGGGAAAGTTCTATGGTGAAATGTAGATAGTAGTTTTCAGAAATGATAGAAAAAATGAAAAGAAATAAATTGAAGATTTTGCTTTTTTATAGGGGGGAGAGGGAGACAGAGAGAGAGAAGAAAGGAAGAAAGAAAGGAAAGTAGGAAGGAAGAATAGAAGGAAGGAAGGAAGGATGGGAAGAAGGAAGGATGGAAGGAAGGAAGTAAAAAAAAAAAGAAGGGAGAAAACTGATAGAACTGGGGCACAATGGGACTATGAGAAACAGTTATGCTCTTGTGGTGCTTTGAGTCAGTTGCAGTCTTGAACTGTGTATCCCTAGGTTGCAAGTTTGAAAAACTCAGAAAATTCATACTGGTTTTAATTTTTTACCTTATTTATTTATTTATTTATTTATTGTTTTTTTCTTTTCTTTTTCTTTTTTTTTTTTTTGTCTTTTTGAGACAGGGTCTCGTTCGTTGTGCAGTTGAGGTTGGCCTTGAGCTCACTTTTGTAGCCCAGGCTGGTCTTGAACTTGCACCGATCCTCCTGCCTCAGCCTCTGGAGTGCTAGGATTACAGGCGTGAGCCACCAGGCCCGGCTATTTATTGTGTATTTTAGGGAAGAGTCTACAGTGTGTTCAGGCTCTCACTACTAGATCGGACTTGTACATACTAGTTTTAATTTTTTAAATGATAAGACACATCTGTGTACCCATCTTTAATTTTCTGCAACTACACTTTGCTGGGAAAGCATGCAGCAGAGGCCAGCGATCCTCCGGGAAAGCACGGGTCCCCTTCCCATACTAGGAGCCACCTGGCCCTGGCCTTGGGCCCCGAGGGAAGAAGCCAGCAAGTCACTGCCACTCATGCCCTGCACAGCTGTCCCTTTTACATTTCTTCTATAAGTATTTGCTAAGCAGTGACTTTCAGAAAGTCCATCCTTGCCAGACTCCATGAAAGGAATGGAAGTGAGTGTTTCTAGACAAACAAGGCTTCAGGCTGAGTGGGTTTTGTGGCTCACACTGGACTCAGGGAAAACGCAGACAGAGGGCTCACGGCCAGTCACGGGTTTCTGGTTTATGTGATGACCGCTTCTGCTGTGTCAGAACGTGATTCTGCCTTGAAGTGAAAAATGCCTGACAAATACTGAAAACAAGTGTACATCCCTATCCTGTGTCTATCCACTTCATTGGGTTGTATTTTTCCTTATCTAATTGCTCTTGTGAACGCTTTGAGTACCATGTTGAAAACAAGAGTGCTAGTCACAGACATCCTTGCCTTGTTCCTGACTTTAGAGGCCCAGCTCTTAGCTTTCTCTCCCAGACGAGATGCTAGAAGTTGGCCTCCCGGACGTGCATTCAATCAGGTTGAGCTCAGGACACGTGTATACACGTGTCTTCCATGTTTTCATGGTGAAATGAAATTGAGTTTACTGAACATTTTCTCTGCACCTATAGAAGATGATCATGCAATATTTGCCCTTGCTTCAGTTCATGCGATATATTACATTAATTAATTTGTGCGTGTTGAAACATCCTTTGATTCCATTCCTGAGATGCAATGTAATTGGTCACGATGCATGAGCTTTTTGATGATTTAGTGCAGTGTTCTTGTCAATGACTCATTCAGTACTTTTGTGCCTTTATTTATTAAGGAGATTGATCTATACTACTCTTTTTTTGGTTGAAAAAGAGATTTGGCATTGTTGGATTTTGGAATCAGGGCAATGGTAATTTCCAGAAAATAATTTAAAAAGAAATCTACTTATCCCTCAGGGAAGGTTGCAATGAGGCCGCTGTGATTCCAGCTTGAAGCCTTGCCTTCTGCAGACGTGCGCCAGGCACAGTTCTGGTAGCCACACAAGTCATCAACTTCCCGGGGAGCCCAGTCCACCCCCGGCTGCACATTGCTGTTGATCTAATTGAGCTGCTGTCTCAGTTGCTTCTTACACTGAAAATCAAGGAAGGAAAGGCTCTTTTAGCTCACAGTTAGTGGAGATTTCAGTCTACACTCAGCGAGCTCCAAGGAAGAGTAGCAGAAGTCAGAAGACAGCCATTCATGGCGGTGGAAATACAGGAGAGCAGAAGAAGCCACAGCTTGGTGTCTGCCAAGCCTCATTCCCTGTCTCCCATTCCGACTGTCAAGGCCAGAGTTCTTTCAAGGAAGTGGCTGTGAAGGTCGGAGCTCCTCTGAAGAAATGCAGGCAGTGGCTGTCAAGGTCGGAGCTCCTCCTAAGCAGTGCGGCTGTAAAGGCCAAGTACCCCTAAGGAAGTGGATCCCAGAAGCCTTCCTCAACCGTTTTCTGTACCACTTAAATACAGAGTCCCTCTGGGTTGGGCCTCCTCTCCTGGGGCGTGGCGTCACTGAGCTGATTCAGCTGAGCTTCGGATCCCTGGGGTTGACAGGGTGTATCAATTACCACAGCTGCTTATAATGATTTTACCTGAGGCAAGTGAGTTTGAGTGTTAAATGTCTCAAGCTATATTTATATGTATAAATTGAACACTGTACCAACCCAAACCACCTAGGTACATAGTAGTATGAAATAATGTCCCTAAGCAAAGCCTAATGGTAGTGTTTAAGGACAGCCCTGAAATGGTAGCAGCTATTTTAGTTCATCAAAACCCTTCAACTGATCTATATTTTTGAAGCTTACGGTGTTCTTTAAAACATCACTGCTGTTCCCATGTGGATTGTGGTAAGATTTTCATTACCTTTTTCTCTTGGATAGGAATCGGCATCACTTAGTCAGGATGCAAACTCTATATGCTTAGGTGAATGTACATGCATATGCTAATATGTGCTCACATTATATAGATATATGTGTGCTTCTCTGCCTCATCCTACTAGTGTTCTGAGTTTTAAAGAATATTCTATTTTACGTAATTGTTCCCTCTTAAGACATTTAGAGAGCAAGGGGAATTTCTGCATCAATACTTTGATTTTCATTCTCTTGATGAAAAAACCTTCACACTGTAACTGAAAATCTAAGCCTTTACATCCTCACCTGGCTGTTTCCCGCTTCCTGTACACTGCCAGCCACTCTTGCGCTCGCTGCTTTGACGAGACAGACATTTTTATATGCCACACACAAGTGCATCCACTTTCCCTGGCCTATTCTTCGTGGAAGGAATGTTGCAAAACAGGATTTTTTTTTTTTTTTAAACAAAACACTTTGCTTACTGTACTAATAAATCCTGGTTGATTTTGCCAGACTCCCACAGAGACTCTGAAGAATTTATATGGAAATTAAGGCAGCGGTACATCTGCTTAATCAGATAGATCTGCTCATAAAAGAGACAAATGCCTGCGAGGGTTGGTGGAGGGCTGGGAGCGGTGGGAAACTCCTTCTCATTTTCATAGGTTCCTTTTGGTTTGTGGCCTAAGAGCTGCAGCCTCCGCAGACGCTTTCTTGCTCTACAGGGAAGGGAAGGAACACTCCTCCTCCTTCTCTTCCAATAAATTAACCTCTCTATACTTGTGATATAATTGAGGTTCAAGTTAAGGAAAGTGGGTGACGGATGCCCAGAGGGCAGTCAAAGATCTAACACTTTTCCTGGTATAGAGATGCATGATACATTCTTTGGGAGAGGTAAATGCTTTCATGATTTGAACCACCTAAGGCTAGATACTGGTAGTTCACCAACCTCTCTAAGGCAACTTAAGGCGTAAGGCATGGATGTCTGGGTTAAACATGAAAAAAAAAAAAAAAAATCAAGCCAGGGACATAGCTCAGTGGCATAGGCACCTGCCTGGCAGACACAAGGTCCTGAGTGCCATTTCTGACAACAAAAAACACACACGTAGTAGAAAATTATTGGCATGTGTTTTCTACGTTGTTTGAAAGGATAACAAAATAAAACGTAAAATGCTCTACGTTGTCTTCTGTAACACAAACCCACATGCATTCAGCCGAGCACACAGACCGCATCCTGGCCTCTCACGGACAGGATCACGATCACACACAGGCGGACACACGTGGCTACAGAGCTACCATGAAAAAAGAGATCCATAGGGACAGACCCGCATGCACTGAGGTGTTGGCAGAGAGACAGAAACACGTGCATGCTTGGTGCCTTCATCAGGCCATTTGTATAAATCTAGCCTGATGCCTGCAGAGGGATCATCAGATATGCACCAAAGTGAGATAAACCATGACAGAATGGACTCCATGCTTTTAAAGTTATACATCAACAAAGCGGTTGAATAGTAGCAAAGCAATCACTAAAGTGCACTTATACACCTGTGAACAAAGACATATGAGGAGACGTGAGCTCTTGGGAATTCCCTGTAGGGACTTTTACGTGTTTTCTGTTCACATGTGCCTGAAGTGATACTCTTATTTGCTGCTTGGCAGTGAAGGAACTTTTTGTCAGGATCATTTGCAAACTCCTCAGCTCCTGAGGAGCCTGTGTGAAATTATAGCTTCCAGAGTGCAGAATCATAACTGTGTGGTGGAGAAAGGAGAAAGCAGTTTCTTGTCTCTCCTGGTAACCAAGAAATGTAAGTAGCAAGGAAAAGACTGTTTCACTGAGCTTGGATGCAAACAGAAATTGGCACAGCACAATCAGATAGCTTGTATTAGTGATGGTTAATAAGTAGTGCACGTGGTCTTTTGTGAAGTAGGGAGTCCTGTCATACCTACTCACTGTGACAAGCACCTTAGTAGCTGTTCAATGTGATCTCTGTGGAACTTCAGGGTGAATGAGAACAGAAGAATTACTATGATCTGTGCCTTTCATTAGTTAAGGGCAATGATGGCATGGGCTTTGGGACTGCTTTCAGACCATTCCATTGTATGTTAGAAGTTGCATCCACGTGGATGGACTGAAGGTGTGCACTTCCAGCAGCTCTGCACATAGCCCAGGCCACGCTGAGCTAGGCATTGCTCCTGGGCCTTGGCTACCTTTGCACAAAAGCAAACAAAGGAAAAGTCAAAATAGCAAGTTCCTGAGGCGTACACTGGGCTCCGTGCAGACATTCTGCTTCCTAACAGAGGGCTGATTTCATGAGAGAAGCGAGCTGTGAGATTACTCCGTGGGCTGCCTGTGGACTGGAGGAGGGTATAGTTTAGGGACGACAGTCAGCAAAAGCATAGCGGCCCTGACGGCAGCAGCTTTGAAGGAAACCCTCTCCTTGGCGTCATGGGGTGGGGGGAAAAGCCCTCTGTACACATCTGGTTTTGTCCCCCAAAGGATCTCATTGGCATTTAAGATCCTGAGAGGTGCCCATATGCCAGAATACACAAGTACAGCCTCACTTTTAAAAAATGTTTATTTATTTATTTATTAAATATTTTTTATTGTTTAAATTTAACAATGGTTATATTACATATTTTCATCATCAGATCAGTTTAGATTAATACATATAGGTATATAAGATTGATCAAACAATTAAACATTTAGTCTTCTAAATCAACATTACTTCCCCCCTCCCCTTTTCTTTTCCCATTTCTTTTCTTTGAAAGTTGACATATTGCATATTGTCCTCACAATCGTTCTACAGACTACAGTGTGTGGGCATGACCCACCTCCCTATTGATGTTGCTTAGAAGAAAAAAAAAGAAAAAAAAAAGGAAAAGAATATATTTCTCTTTGGACTAAGAGGAAGCAGATACATACACAGTCAAATGTTCTGCAATTGTAGTGGGCCACCAGTGAAGCTTGTGATGTTGGAGGCTATTGAATCTAAGCCTCCTAAAGCTCATCTCACCAATCTAGCTCTGCGTTTCATGTACTGTAATTAAGCATTTTTTTTTTTTTTTCTTGCTGGGTGGTCGAGGGCAATTCGAAGCAAGACCTGTATAACAAAACATTCTTTTGTTTTTGTATCTTCCAGGG
Organism: Myocastor coypus; assembly: GCA_004027025.1. Classification (NCBI taxonomy): domain Eukaryota; kingdom Metazoa; phylum Chordata; class Mammalia; order Rodentia; family Myocastoridae; genus Myocastor; species Myocastor coypus. The sequence goes on along the minus strand of PVJA010005302.1, from coordinate 23,620 downwards.
TCAAATCCCCTCAGGATTAAGTTTGGGACCATAGACAGTACTTTGTAGAACTGTTGTTAGTGTCAGCCTTCGGGACGAGTCACAGCCATTGCTTGGCCATTTTGCTTTCTGTGGAAGCCTGAGAGAATGTTTTTCTCTGGGTGATTCTCCTTAGACGCACTATAGTTCATTCATCCCTTTCCTCTGAGGTCCCATATTTATGTCTTTTTGAGATAGGGTCTTGCTATGCAGCTCAGGCTGGCCTTGAGCTCACTTTTCAGCCCAGGCTAGTCTCAAAATCCCAACGATCCTCCTGCCTCAGCCTTCCAAGTACTGGTATTACAGGCATGCGCCATTGCACCGGGTGACAAATACAGTCTTCACTTCAGGAAGTTCTGTTCATTTGCTATTTTCTTCAGATGAGTACAGCGTTAGGGCAATGAATGCATGATTAGCTCAAAACTGTCTTGACTGTGTTATAGAATTGCCTCTAAAGTGTTTCCTCAAAAAATGAGCATAACTAATAAAGCTCCCATTATTCCAAATTACTGAACATGCATCTTATTTTTTTTAAAAAGAACATCTTTTTATTTTTATTTTTTTCTTGTTTCAGAACTTTTGTTTTTTTTATTTATTTTTATAGCCGGCTCAGCCTGCCCAAAGGGCAGGGCTGGCACAGCATGTGGTGCCGGGGATTGAACCATGGTCCCTGCAGCCGCCCAAGCTTTCCTAAGCAGGCGCTTTAGACCACTGAGCCATCCTGTCGAGCCCTGAACGTGCATCTTCTACATGGCCCTGTTTTAGGCTCTATGAGAATCAGAATAAGAGTTTTACTCTCAAATCTCTCTTAATTTAATTAAGGAGGAAATTAATGATTACAATTTGTGGAATAATTAAATACCATTAGGGCATCTGTTCTTAACAAATAAGGATTAGTTCTAAGGGTGGTGCTCAGTGTCACACTGTACAAGGAGAAAATGACTTGCAGCCCTCCCTGGAAATTTCCAACTTCTTTCCTCCTATTGAATTGAGTGCATAGGCAGTAGGAAAAGAAAAGTTCAGGCTTCCATAGAGAGGTGTTAATGGAAGAGCCGGTGGCTCAGTGTTCAGATGACGGTACGCTTCACAGAGCTCCATGTCCTTCCCTTAAATGTTTCATATTCTTGACTTTAAATTGTAAAACCTGGGGCTGGGGAGATAGCCCAGTAGAATAAGTGCTTGCCTGGCAAGCACAAGGGCCAGAGTTCAATCCTCAGTTCTGCCAAAAAATAAATAAATAAATAAATAAAAATAAATTGTAAAACCTCCCGATTAATAAAAATAAATTGTAAAACCTCCTGATTTATATTTAAAACCTAAGAAATTTGACAACTCTGTCTCTATAGTTCACACATTTGCCCAGATCTACAAAAATTACATTCTACTGATCTATTCAGAGGAACACTTAATATTTTTATTCTGTGCAGTTTTTTGACTAATCTGGCATGCTTCTATGCTTCTATCTGGTCATCTGAACAACTAATTTGAAGCCAACAGTGTGCAATATGTCAACTATTGTTGAGTTCCTATCATCTTTTTTAGTGAAATTCTGTGTTGTTTCTATTTCTTCCCAGATTCATATTATTTTTATTCTCTTTAAAAACTAAAAGAGGCTTCATCTTTTATGTAGAGTACACCGTTTCCCCCAATATGCATTATCATTTCCAACATACTGTCTTTCTTCTGAGCATTTCATTTGTTTAGATCACTGTCTGGCTACTGCAGTTATCTACCTACGTTTTCAGTAATTACAAAAATAAATAGAAGCTCAGTGACAGATATTCGGAGCACAACATATCAGTAGCACAAAATAGAATTTCTAAACACTTATATAGGCATTCTATGTAAAATCTTGCATTTGTAGTCTTTGGTTTGGAAGAATCTTTGAAAAAACAACATAAAACATAAAGAAAAAAAACTGTAAGCATTTGAGTTCATTCAACTGAAAACATCTGTTCGTCCCAGAATGTCATAAACAAGGTACAGATAAGCAACAGACACCGAGGAGTTGGTTGCACTGCATAAAGCTGACAGAAGATAAGTAGACAGGATTTGTAGAGAACATCTACAAAGGAAAATGTGAAAGAAAACAACTTAGTAAAAAGATACGGGCAAAGTGTAGGAAATTACTCTTCGCGGAAGTGAAAAGACCAGTGGCTTAGTAGATATGCGCAAACCCTGTGTCCTGTGTCAGAGAAATTTGAATTAAAACAGCTTTAAAGTATCATTTTAAAGCCATTGTATTTGCATGAATTTAAAATCAAATGATTGCTAAGGTCTGGACAAGGATGTGACTCACTTGGAAATTTCATAACTTAGACAAAGGATGCTGCGCTAGGGGGGCAGTTGATAATATTTGAGTCATTGTATTATTTTTATTTTGGTGGAGCCAGGGATGGAACTCAGGCCCTTGCGCTTGCCTAGCAAGCGCTTATTCTACTGCGCTATCTCTCCAACCCCTGATTCATTGTATTATTTACATAACCTTTGACCCACCAAATGTAGTACAGGTGTGTGCTCTGAAGAAATTTTCAAATATATGTATTCAATGATATTGTATCTAATTGGGGAAAAATTGAAAATGTATTAAGTGATCTTCTAAAGGAAAAATGATGATCATTAAACACACTGAGATATATCTATTATTCTAAAAATTTGAAGTAGTAAAATATGAAACAAAACAACACATATCAATTTAGCTAAGATTCCAACACTTAAATAGAATCAAAACATATACAAATACACAAAGTATTAAAGTATTACAACTTTGCTAGCTATAAAAGCATTCAGGAAAACAAAACAAAAGCTAAATTGTGTGACCAGTTGCACTGTTACTGGCATGAGGGAGGCAGATGGCAAGGCAGATAAGGTTGGCTGGAGTTGGCCAGGTCCCTAGGAGCCTGGAGTACAGAGGCATCTAAAAAACTGTGCTGTGTTGCGTAACACCGAAAATTGCTGAATTTCCTTGTCTGATGGTGCAGCGTTTGATAATGTTTCTCTATAAGGCTGCTGTAGATTCACAGGGAAGAAATAAATTGTAGTTTCAAACATTTATTGGAAAGATTAAGATGGCATCTTTGCAGAACAAGGCGTGCTGAGAGAGAAATTAAAGGGCTGATGTTTTCTTTGCTACGTAGATGCAGGTTCAGCAGCCCACAGGTCACTTGATGAATCGAATAAGCCTTGCTTCTAGCCCATGCTTGGAGTGACTGCCGACCTCTCCAACCACGCCCATGCCACCACCGCCGGTCTGTGTTCAACGTGCATACAAGCCTTCTGAAACTTCTGTTTCTGTGTCTTGACACTTAGATTTTGCCTCTCAAGAGCTCCCATATCCTGTCATTCTCTGAATGTAGTCTCAGTCCTATAGCTTTGGGTTTTCTAGTGCTGCTTATGGAGTTCCCATCGTTACTTTGATGTGTGTTTTGTTTGTCCTTCTTTCAAATAGAATTTATTTTTAAAAGTGTTTTCTGGATCCCACAAAGTGCGGTGAAAGGACAGCAGCATTATGCTTGGCCCCATCTCTGGTCAGGCATAGTCTTTCTCCAGGTACCAATATCAGCACCTCGAAGGAGCACATTTTTCACCAACTGCTGTCTCCTCTCCAAGTCCACAGTTCTCATAGCCGTGACCTCCTAGTACTGTACATTTTATAGAGTTTGTCAGCTATCTCACAGGGATCCAGTACTATAACAGATGCAAACTATTCCTGCCTTGAAAATCCGTTGCCCTCCACCTATGTCTTTCCCCATCCCAATCTCTAACAGCCAGACACATTTATGCTCTATTAACAGCTTTGACTTTTCAAAACTAAAATATCACAAAAAAGATAAATTTTTTAAAGAATTTTAAAATTTTATTTATTTATTTTCTTGTTTCAGAACTTCTTTGTTTGTTTGTTTCTTTATTTTTTATGGCCGGCTCAGTTTGCCCTGAGGGCGGGGCTGGCACAGCATGTGGTGCTGAGGGTCGAACCGCGGTCCCTGCAGCTGCCCAAGCTTTCCTAAGCAGGAGCTTTTAGACCACTGAGCCATCCCGCCGGGCCCCAAAAAGATAAATTTCTGAACGTTAGAGTGCTATAGTAAATGGTATTTTAAAACTTAATATAGAAATTTAGGGTGCCTCTAGTTCTTTTAATCGGCCTGTAATTGACATCAATTTAATAATAAAATTCTATTTTCTGTGTGAAATCCCGTGTTTCATTGAACCCATGCACATTCGGCAACATAAATTGAGTGCTTGTGAGTTTTGGCAATTATGACTAATGTTATATAAACAGTCAGTTTAAATCTTAATGAACATAAATTATCAATCCAATTGTGTCCATAGCAAAGAACACAGATGGTAAGGTAATATAAGCTTTCCAAGAATTTGGCCAGCTCTCCACCTTCGACGAGTCAGTGTTCCTAGTCTCTGAGCTCTCCTTACCGCTCGCCACCGGGTCTGGATTTTAGCCAGCGGAGCCAGAGCAGCGTCGCGCGGCTGTTCTGGGCGTGCTGGTGGCTGCAGCGGTGGCACTGCCTTCCACGCTTCCTCAGGATCCTTGCACCGTCTTTGCTGAGATGTCTGTTCAGCTGTGCGGCCCATCTGTTCGAATGTATTATTTATTTTCTTGTTATTGACTCTTAACAGAGATTTTTTTCCTCATATTGTGGACCACAGTCCTTTATTACTCATGTGTTTTACAACTATTTTCTCCAACATGTAGCTCGTTTATTTTTATTTATTCATCTAGTTAAGAGAATAAAAATAATAAAACATTAGAAATGATAGAGAATTTCACTAAAGAAGGTGATGAAAAGTTGGTCAAAGAATTACAACGAAGAAAAACTCTTAAGCATTAACTTTCGCGGGCTAGAAGAAATCAGTACTACAATTATCTCCGCTCTCCTGTGTGTGTGTGTGTGTGTGTGTGTGTGTGTGTGTGTATTGTTTCTTGAGCATCTTCTTTCCCCTTCCCAGTATCTACTGTAACTTTTGTATTTTATTTAGTTCCCCACTTGTTTCGTAGTATCTTTCACAGGGAAGAAATGCTCGATTCTAACGCAGTCCAGCTTATTGGCTATTCCTTGCACGGACTGTGCTTTCTGGCATTTCCCCACCCCTGACTTTTCACGCAGGCCTCATCTTGCATCCCTTCTTCACTCATGCACCACTTATTTTGAACAGTTATTCACCTCGGGGAGTGGTAGTCAAGAGGCCTCTTATAGCTAAGATCATTATTCTCCTATGATTCATAATTTAGGATTAAAAAAAAAAGGTCATGGGCACATTGGCAAAAGGGTAAGATTAGGGAGCGCATACATCATGATGACTGCAAAAACAGCTGTGGTAGAGCACCAGAGGAAGCCTTGCACACCATCCTTAGGGAAGACAGTGGGGGGTAAATCAAATCCGAGCCACAAGGGCCCACAAGCTGTAGTGGCAGGCTTGGGTCAGGCTCAGGCCTTTGTGCATGCTCTTTCTTCTGCAATACCTCTCCACTAACATGTGGACATGGAGGCTCCATGGGGCTCTGAATTGCACCTCCTCTTGGATGCTGTACCCCCTCCCCTAGTTAATACCATGTGTGTTGCTGGTGTTGATTTCTTTGGTAGTAAGCAAGCACCTTTGCTGTGAGCCTAGACTATTCCTATGATTCTACCAATAAGATGGTCAGGGAACAATGGATATCATGTACGGCGTTAGTAAATGCTTTCAGAAATGAAGGACTAAGAAGAGCTTCATGAGTCACTACACTTCCTCTAGTGCTTACGTGCCAAGCCCTGTGTGGTGGACTAACTAGTAGACAACTTGTTATACCCCGATGAACTGAATCAGCATGGTGCTGGATGTAGAAGGCCCACCTGACGACTGTTGCCAGCAGCACAGAAGGAGAACTGGAAAGGAAGATATGGTGCTGTTGATTCTCCCAGGGAAGTTTGTCACTCTCGTTTTCCTGATGTGAGCTTAGCTGTGCTCCTTGGAGGAACTTTGAACCTCACTATCATCAAGCATGGATGTGGACTCCAGCAATGCATTGCGATGGGGCCTGGGTCCTCAGCTCGACTGTTTTAGTCTCTAATACGTGGGCAGATCTTCCACACTCTTTTGCATTTGATTCTCTGGGTGAGCGTTATAAAATAATTCCATAAATTATATGTTTTGTGTGAAATCTTTCCCCTTTTAAATCCTGATTATACTACTTCATACTAGGAATGCCGTACACATGCTTTGATTTAATCATTGTAAGTAGCCTGTGATTTAAGCATTATGATTATTTCTGCCCTGTGTGTTCAGCAAAGTAATTAACTATAAGAGGTATAGCAGTAGCAATGAGACCCAGAGTAATTCCTTGGCTGTTTCTTGGATCAGAACAACCTGATGAAGGCCAGCCTGTTTTAAAACTTTCATCTAACCTTCTCTTTCTTGTTAACTGAAAGAGAACGAGTGGCGGAGGCCAAAGTGACAGGCTGAGCTACAGCGTCTGGACCTATAATTATTGTCCATGGACTATGTGCAGTATTCTTTTATCCGTTTATTTTTATTAGCCTATCTTGATTCTTATTTCGCCTTTGTGGCAGATCCCAAGCTTTCCATAAAACAGAAGAATTGTGCTTCACCACCGTCCCTCATGCTTTGTGGAATGGAGCAGGGCAAAAAAGTTGGAGAGCTCCTTCTCTGAGTGGAGGCTCCAGAGGCCTGACACACTGCCATGTATCCTCTTAGCATCCTCAAGAAGTGTTTGCCCTGAGTATTTACTCTCCCTCTTGTCTGAATCTGCAGGTGAGTGCCAGGGAGCAAAGGTGACTCATAAAAAAGCATTGCAGGCAGCAGCCGCCAATGGGGTAGCAGCAGCTTTAGTAGCTTCAAGATGAGTCTTATACCAAGAGGTAGTGCAGCTTTTGTATATCATTGTTGGCTAGACGTAATCGTGCCTTAGTATTCAACTGATATTGGTTAGAATGACATAACTCACTGTATTGCTATCCTGGGTCCTTCTCTCTAACCTCTTTGCTGGTTCCTCACTCTACTAGAAGAATGACAGAGAAAAATAAAACCACTGGTATATCTGTTAGAAAAGAGGCTATAAATATTCGGAAGGAGTAGATCATTCAGAATTTAGGATTTTGCTTTATGTTAGACCGTTCATTTATAGGAAGAATATCATACCCCTACCCCTTTTGTCGTTCTCCTTTTGCTTTCCAGAATTTTCTTTTGCATAAATCAGGTTACACAGGAATGCTGGCTTGCATCAGCACGATCATTTCTTTTGGCAGTAAAGAATATCATCTTGTGGGTATTTAAACCTCAGAAAACACAACAGTGACAATGAGAGAAAGCGATCGAAATTAGACACCGTATGCTTAGATGCCCTTTGCCTCTGGGAGGATGTGGTGGAAAGACGGACTCTGGGAAGGTGAAGGCGTGGGTTCCATTCTCCCATTCTCTCCACATGGCTGGCTCTGTCTGATTGTAACAGATTTAAAGCTTCAGCCTCACTTTTTTAAAAGCACTTAACTACTCTATGACCTAGCGCAAAGCAAGATCTCATTGGATGCTGACTGAGTAAATGAGGAAAATCAACACGTGAATAGAGCAATGAACCAGAGGACCGGATACAATGAAAATAAACCCGCTTAGATGAAACCATCACTTGTATTAATACTAAAAAGGGTTAAAGAAGCACCATTGTATAACGGGCTTGGGACGGAGGGAAGTGGCCAGCGCAGAACAGTAAAATGACTCTATCCTTGAGCAGGACACACGTGAATCCCACCACAAAGAACACAGGGCTGTCCCACTGTCAATCAAGTGGGGGAGTGCAGGGAGTAAGTGGGGACAGTAATTCAGTGCAAGCAGAAAGACTGGCATTTGGGGCACTACCTCCCATGACTGTGCGTGCTCCAGCACGAGCCAGATCCAAGCTAGATGAAGACAGCTACAAGCAGGTGCAGAGAGAGTCGCGCTGTTAGAGTACCGAGGGAGGGAAGGCACGCGGTCTGTGCATTTCCGGTGCACGCCTTGGTCTGTACCTTTATCATCAGATTCCCCCCCACTTGGGTTAGCTTCCATTTTTTTTTTTTTTTGTCAGAATGAAATAAAATTTAAACAAAGCATTAAAATGAATAAAATTAATGTCTAATGGAAAAGAAATCTTAAAATAGAAGAATGTCTATATAAGAATCTGTTACATAGCTTAAAGGAACATTTAATCAAATGAGTGTGGTCATTGTAAAGAAAAAAATATACCTTACATGGGTGAACTTCTAAACATGATTATAGTTTTGTACATGTATATATTTTGTAAAATAACACTAGATAAACACATGCAAATATTGAAAGTCATCTATAAGTGATAAGGTCATAGACCAGTTAAAATACATCTATTTTTGTGTTTCCATCTCTCCATGAAAAGTATTTTTATTCCTAACTAAATGAACAAATGCTGCAAAATTAAGTCATGGGGAGAGAGAGACAGCTCAGTGGACTAAGCACCCTCCAGGAAAGCTCAAAGAACACGGTTCAATAGCCGACACCACATGGCTCCCCACCAGCAGAACACTGGCCATGCTGTGCTGGCCACTGAAACCGATCCTAGAGGTGCGTGCCTATAATCCCAGCACTGGCAAGGCTGAGGCAAGAGGATCACTATGAGTCCAAACTGTGCAGTGAGACTCTGTATCAAATAATAAACAAATAAATATCTTTTCTAAAAAAAAGTTGAGAGTCATTTACGCCACATATGTTCTCTGAGTTTATGGGGTTTCAAACACATGGTGTTAGCTTTGAGCCCAGGTATGTGTAGGTTTCTCATTGTGTTATATTGCTTCCTTGCACAAATCTTTATTTTGCAAACTGTGGCCCTCAGTTAAGGCGGCTTATAGAACACTGACACTTGGTTGCTTCTGATGACATTGAACTTGCTTTTTATGTCCATATCCAGTTATGCATAAGAAGAAATATCTGTTTCTCTTATCTGCTGGGGAAAAAAAATATTCAGAAAACTTGGACGTCACCTGTTTGTACCTATGTGACTGTTCTCAGATGAGACCTATGGGCTTGTCTCCTTTTTTTTTTTTCTTATATCTCCATAGCATCTTCCCGCCTCCCTACTCATGTGACTTTTTCAGATCCTACACCTCCTCTTGCCAAGCGGCACATTTCATCCTACATCAGAGTGCCACAGACCAAGCACTACAACATGAAGGGTTTAAGAGCTCCTTGGCAAGGTCAGAACTTAGGTGAACAGACTCTAGCACCATTCAGAGTGCACGGCCAATGATTCATTTTTTCCTTTATTTATTAAAAATAGAGTGCTCAGCTATTGAACTTCCATTAAAGACTTAATTGTAAACTGCTAATAGATTTGCGAAAGGGGCAGTTTTCCATTACTAGAATTAAAGAATGGAGATTAAAGTACTGATGTATTTTGGCTACATTAGCGTGAATGTGTTATGCTCATTCATTTGTATAGAACATCAGAATGCACTAAATCTCGGGCATGCAAGAGACAGTGTGGTATGCTGTAGGATCCTACAGTCTGGGGCAGTTTATTCTGTTGATCTGTTATTCTTTGCACTCACCATTCTCCAGTGTAACTGATTGGCCCCCACTTCCGCTGCCCATTAATCTGCATGATGGATTTCCAAACCTTTCCTTGGTTCTGTGGAGCACAAGTGCCATTTTGATGGCATAAAGATACTATTTTGGCCAATATCACATTCCCCTGATGGGTCCATTAAAGATTAGAAATGGTACCCAGGGGGCATATTCACTCTAAGAAGAGTGAGTGATTCACTATCGATATTTTCTTTAACACTAAGAAGTTTGCTTACATTGACTATTCTAAGATACTATAATAAATGTAAAATAATCCTATATATTTACCTTCTTGTGCCTTAAGCTTTCTTAGTCTTCTTGTTCCATTACATTACTCATAATTGCTTTTACATATTTCCATATGTTCCTTTCATGTTAAATTGTGAGTTTTACCACATCAGTCTCGTTCTTATTTTATATATTAGGAAACTAAGCTTGTCATGTTTAAACAAGTTGCTTGGCTTTGGTAACCCACTCCTCCATTTATTGCTCAGTGACTGCCACAACAATTTAGTCCTCTTCTGTCATAATTGTGATGTCAATGGGAATGGATTAAGAACAACTTGTAGATTCACAGAGCACAGGTGTGAGCGCACCTGTGGATGACTGACAGATAAGTGGCAAACTAAGGACAGAAGACTCAGACGAATGTGGGAGGGGCCAGCATGGGCTTTCTAGTAGAGATCAATAAAAAAGGCAAAGAAACAGAAAGTTTGCCTCTTTCTTTCTTCCGGGGAGGTCTACCTTGGGCCACCACCTTTGACTGTACACCTCACAGATCTTCAGCCTGCCATCTCCAGCGCTTAGGCTCTCCAATAGACTCAAACCAGAGCGCCACAGCTCCAGACCTCAACCTCGCCATGTATCTTCAGGCTCTCCAGTGTGTAGATAGATATTTTGTGTTCTTCCCCGCTTAGTTACCAGGTGTCATTGCAAGCCTACCACTGTGTATACACAGAGCCAGGGGCCCGTAGCACCAAATAACTGGAGGGCTTAATCAAACGGAATGTATTGTATTTATTGACAGAAGTTAGAAATCATGTCAGCAGCGTAGATTTCCTTTAAGACAATCAGGAAGGACTTGTTCTGGACTTCTTTCCTTGGTGTATAAATAATTTTCATCAGTGTTCCCATGGAATATCAAATTTTCCTCTTTTTTGATGAATACATAATTATACATTTTCATGCAGTACAATGGAATAATTCATTCATTTATGCAAACACAATAATCAAACCAAGATAATTGGCATTTTCAGCCCTTTTGACAGTTATAATTTCATTGTCTTTGGAATCTCCAAATTCTTTTTTTTTCTTTTTCCTTATGAAATACATAATACATTTTGTATGGTCTCCCTGCTTTGCTGCAAATTATATAATTGAATCTAATTCTCCCAAATAGAGTAATGACAATGAAAGTATAATTACCTTTTTAGAGACTGAACTAGGAAAATGAAGTGGTCTCTTTGGTTTGGGGGTGGGGGAAGGGCTCATAGTATATGACCTCACACCAGTGGGAGTGTATCTAGCAAGACATAGCATAAGCAGATCTTAGGGCCCAAACACCAGGCTTCCTAATTTTATAGCAACTTGCTCTGAGAAAAACAAACTGAGGTATTGAGAAAACTATATTAATCTGTTCTACATCCTGTGTCTCAAATGACCTGGTCACTTTACAATGGATCCTTCCTCTCAAAAATTTTATCATTTCTCAACATTGACAACATTGAAAATCAACCTTCTAATACATGAACACATACATCAAATATGTCCAAACTATAGCACTCTTCATCTGTCAGATAGGTAAAGGGTTCTACAATATTCTTTCTTGCTGGAGTATGGTGCTTATAACCCTTATATAATGCATACATGTGTTCCTTCAACAAATCAGTATTCTTGAGAATTTTTATTTGGGTAATATTAATAGTGTGTCACCAAAAATTTGGTTATATAGTCATCTTATATATCAACATAACATTCAACTAATTTTCAAAGATTAAATACTGAACTCTTCTGGTACAAATTAGATGCTAATTAATGCCCCTTTGCTTTCTCATTTATTTGGAATCTTCTTTCACTTCCCCTGTCAGAACCCATGAAAGTGTGTAAATTCCATTAATTGTTTTTACTAACTCATTATATGGCTTATAGTACAAAGTAGTAATTTTGAAAATTATAGCCATCCCACACCTACATTTGAGAAACGCGACATTGTAAAGGATACTGCTAACCAGACGGTAATTAAAAACTGCAGGGAAACCGCTTCACAGCAAGATATGCAATGATTTATTTTAATGAATTTCTGTAATGAGATAAACAAATTCTCTGAAGGACACCTCTAACCTTCAGATTCCATGAAATTACACCTAGTGAAAAGGTGAAAATTATAGATTATAAACGGTGGAAGATAATATCATTTAGTATTTTTTTAATATGAAGATTATTGGATGATACTTAAAATGATTTGAATTTATATAAGGAAACTGAAATTTGTTGATGTACATTTTATTTCACAAATTTAGTGATTTGATGTCAAAGTTCTTTTATATTCATAATGTAGGCCTGGACTTAAGTAGTTTCCTCATTGTTACCCTGGCAGGAGCTTCCTAGGGGTGCAGACCCAGGTGAACACATGAAGCCAGTGGGATATGGGGAGATGATATCACCATGCCTCAGGTGAAGGAGTGGGAAGCTAGGGGGGGCTGTAGTGGTTCATACATTGTGTCAGCTTGGCTGGATGCTGGTGGTCCATACATTTTATCAATTTGGCTGCAATGTCTGGCTGTTTCACACTATAAGCCATGAGGACCCCGCCCCAGAACAACTCAGTTTGGAATTTATCTCTTGGCTTCCTGCACAGATTCATCAGCCTCTGGATTGGACCCTTTAGCTTTCCATAGCAGATTATTCTGCCTTCCATTGAAGACACAATGGCTTACCATTAGAGACTGTTAGGAACTGGCAGAAACTGTTAAAGACCAGTAGAGAACGTTAGAGATGGAACACTGCAGTGAGTATAAGAGCCTTGGGACTGAATCCTTCAGCTGGCAGATGCTCTCGGCACACTTCCCCATCTGACTCTGGTACTGACACATCTTACGTTATATCTGTTCCTCTAGTAAAACTCTGACTAGAACAGAATATGGTACCAGGAGTGGGGCAGGAGAAACAGAATATAGTGATGGCACTTTTTAATGGCCTTAAGTGTTCTGGGAATTGGCTTCAAGATTTGATGAGACCTAAAGACATCATGGTTTCTTCTGATATTAAGGAGCATATTGATACTCCTTGACATGAGGATTTTAATCTAACATGCCATATATATCCATTTAATCACCCTAATTCACCACTTGTGAGATCTTATGAATTTAGAGATTCCATGCAGAAAAATTTTGAATCTCTTTTGCAAAGTAAGGAATATAATGATGCTGGCTGGTTTGTCTTAGCCTCACTGGACAAACATCTGAATGAAAATAAGGAGTTTTAGGGGCTGAGGAGATAGCTCCGTGGCACAAGTACCTGCCTGGCAAGTGCAAGGTCATGAGTTTGAACCCCAGTCCCACAAGAAAGAAAGAAAGAAAGAAAGAAAGAAAGAGAGAAAGAAAGAAAATAAGGAGCTTGAAGACACTATTTCCACTTCCAGACTAAGATAAAAAATTTAAAGGTTCCTAAGTATGTCCCGACAGATAATCTCCTGGCTGGCATGGAGACATATTCTGGTTATGGATTTTACTTTGCTGTGCCTAATGCTTCTGCCAAAACTACCATCCGTGGACTTACAGAACTCTTTATGCACCATCACGGTATTCCACATGGTATTGCTTCTGAACAAGGAACACATTTTACAGCCAAAGAGGTGGGCTCATGCTCATGGAATTCACTGGTCTTACCATGTACCTCATCATCCAGAAGCAGCGGGATTAATAGAACGATGGAATGGCCTTTTGAAGATGCAGTTACAAGGCCAGCTAGGTGGCAATAGTTTGCAGGGCTGGTGTAAAGCGCTTCAACAGGCTGTATATGCTTTGAATCAGCCCCCTTTGTATGGTACCTTGTCTCCCATAGCCAGGATTCATGAGTCCAGGAACCAAAGTGTGGGAGTAGGAACGGTACCACTCACCATTACTACTAGTGATCCACTAGCAAAATTTTTGCTTCCTGTCCCCACAACGTTATGCTCTGTTGGACTAGAAGTCCTAGGCCCAGAGTTGGGAAGGCTTTTGCCAGGAAGCACAGCAATGGTACCTTTGAACTGGAAGCTAAGATTTCCCCCTGGTCACTTTGGACTCTTCATGCCTTTGAGGAAACAAGCTAAAAAAGGTTTCATGGTATTGTCAGGGGTGATTGACCCAGACTATCAAGGGGAAATTGGATTACTGTTCCACAATGGAGGAATGGAGGAATATCCATGAAGTACAGGCGATCCCTCGGGTGCCTCTCAGTATTGTCATGCCCTGTTATTAAGGTGAATGGGAAGCTGCAGCAGCCTAATACAAGCACAATGATAAAAAGTCCTGAGCCTTCAGGAATAAAGATATGGGTCACTCCACCAGGGAAACAACCAAGACCTGCTGAGGTACTTGCTGAGGGCCAAGGGAGTACAGAATGGGTAGTAGAAGAAGGCAGTTCCAAATATCAGCTACTACCCCGTGATCAGCTACAGAACAGGGGATTATAATTGTACTATTTTACCCCTATTTATAGCTGTATTAGAATATAATATGGATAGATTTGGTACCAGTTCTTAAGGATTAATCTATATCAATGTTGAAGGTATGAGTGCATTTCTGTTTATATGTAGGATAGTATAGCAATAATAATGTTTGCTGCAATTAGATGCATTATCTCTGTATCTGGAGACTGATTTAAAGAAATATGTCTAATTGCCAAGTTGACAAGTGGTGAATTTTAGTTATTGATGCATTGTGTCATCTTGGCTGGATGCTGGTGGTCAATACATTTTATCAATTTGGCTGCACTGCCTGGCTGTTTCACACTGTAAGCCATGAGGGCCCTGCCCCCAGAATAACTCAGTTTGGACTTTATCTCCTGGCTCCCTGAAGAGACTCATCAGCCTCCTGATTGGCCCTTCAGATTTCTGTAGCAGATTCTTCCACCTTTCATTGCAGACACAATGGTTTACCATTAGACTGTTAGGAACCGGCAGAAGCTGGTAAAGAGAAGAAGAGACCTTTCGGGATGGATCACTGCAGTGAGTACAGAAGCCTTGGGCCTGGCAGTGTGCGCATGCTCTCAGCACCCTTCACCATCTGACTCTGGCACTCGTACACCTAATGTTATCTATGTTCCTTGCCTTATATCTGTTCTTCTAGTAAAACCCTGACTGGAATAGGGGCCACCATGGTGTAGGCCCATTTTGTAGGTAGTCAACCAGGTAAACAGAAATTTTATGGAAAATATTAGGTTTATGCAATTTTTTTTTATTAAGGTATCACTATCATCACACTGTGAAGAATGTTTTAGAATTATGGCAACAAATCTAAGGCATGCGTGCTGCCACAGGCTGCTTGCTATCCTTGAGAGCTCTCAAAGGCTTTGCATCAGTAATTTAGAAGGGCTAAGAAGGAGCCAACCTGGAAGGCCAATGCTAAATCCTGTGGAGAGATTTAATTTTTGGCAAGGCCTTTACTGGCTATATTGGCAAAGGTTGGTAATTGGAGCCAGGGTGGAATGAAGATAGCTTTGAAGTCTCCAGAATTGCCAACTACATGGGAGGAGACACTCTTTCTTGAGAATGTTCCCAAGGAAGGAAGATTAGTGGAATTTTATGCTTGCTGTAAGCCATGAAGAGCAGAATCATGATTTCTAGGTAAGAAATGTCCGGTTATGGAGTTCAGAACAGAAAACTGCTAGTGATGTAAATTTGAGAGCAAGTAAAAAACAACTTAAAAATGTAATTTAGATTACCACAATGTATTTCTTAGAGTCTTTTTGACGGAAACCCTTGCAAAGTACATGATAGGATGGCTCCTGGGCTTTTCTGTGCCTCAGAGGCCATGGTTTAGTGTAGTGCCGTAGATGCAGGGTTTTAGAGATGCCATCTGCTTTGGTTTCCATCAGCTCAGACCTTTTCTAGTTTAAACTTGAGCAATATAGTATTGGTTCACAACTGTTTTCCTTTCTGAAATTAGAACAATGGGGCCAGCGAGATGGTTCAGCAGTCTAAACCGCCTGCTTAAGAAAACTTAGGTAACCACAGTGACTGCAGTTTGATCCCTGGCACCACATGTTGTGCCAGCCCCACCCCTAGGGTAGACTGAGTTGGGCATAATAAAAAGTAAATAAATAAACAAATAAAATAATCTTAGAACAACAGCGGCCAGGGAGATAGCTCAATGGAATAAGTGCTTGCTTGGCAACTGCAAAGTCCTGAGTTTGATCCTCAGTACCATAAAATAAATAAATAAACAAATAAATAAATAAATAAATAAGGTAAAAATAGAATAGTAGCATCGAGCCTCCACTGATTGTCTCAAAGATTAATCAGATAATAATTTATAATACAAGTAAGTAAGTTTATAAAAAGGCGTAGGACACTCAATGCCATTCTGCAATCAGTCTATCAGATGGGGGCTAGTTTAGTCATTTCTATTCTTCAGATAGTTTTTAATAAATCCTTGTACTGTTCAACTCAGGACATTGCCCTAAATATCAAGGCACAGAGTAAAGCTTCCCACTGGAATTTGCTCAGTCTGACACCTCTGTCAGCTTGAAGACAACTGGAGAGACCTGGCAGTCGAGCCCCTCCCCCTCCAGCCTTCTAGCCAGAGTTTACTGATCCTGGCAGCCACTGCCCACCCGGAAGACTATCATGGAGCCTCAGCATCCCCGCACTCCAGGCTTCCAATTTGAATTTGCAGAGTCAACTTCCCCTCCTTGCCCTGAAGATCAACAGGCAGCACTGACTACTGCAGCACACTGCAGGAACCTTATGGTACACTATGCCGCACCATACACCATCGTGGCAGCCTTGAACAACATTGGCCTGCCCTCATCGTCATCCTCAGATCCTTCTTGAACTGTTGCTTGCCGGAATCCCGTATGGCAGGAGCTGTGGTGAGCCTACTCTGCCCTCCCATGCTCCTGAGAGCTGTGCTGACCTGCACCCAGCCCATCTACCATCACTGCAAAATAAAAAAAGACAAAAAAAAAAAAAAAAGAATAAAAGGCCATCTCCAACCTTAGCCCATCCAAAAGAAGTCCAAATGACAATGTTATAAAAGAACTTGGAAGCCACAGCTGAAATTTTGACATTATTGCACCTGACGTAAAGAAACAACTCCATCAGGTTATGGGGGGAAATCAGATCTGAAATAATATCTGAGGTAAAGAAAGAAATGAGAACATCCATGAAAGATTCTTTGATACATCTAAAGAAGACACAGATAGAAAAAAACGGGGCGGATGGGAAAATCAATGGGAACACTGAGTGAAAGAGCTACAGTGCATGAAGTGGATTCAAACTCATATTCAGGACATTAAGCATTCTACTGAAGGCAGGAAAAACTGTTTGAATGAAACAGAAGATGGAATTTCAGACCTTGAAAATAGCATTGCAGCTAGTGAACAAAAAACATAACATCTCTTAAAAATAATGAGAAACCAGGAAGTAATAATGCAACAGTTGAAAGATAATGCAAAGAAAATCAATATAAGATTGATAGATATCAATGAAACAGTTGAGATAATATAAAAGACATAAAAAGTGTATTTGCAGAAGTAGTAGCACAAAATATCCAAAGCATGGGAAAAGAATCTGATATACAGTTAACTGAAGCATACAAACCTCTGTCTAGCCATAATCAAAATGAATAGTCACCCAGATACACAACAGTCAAGATCCCAGAAATTGAACAGAAGAACACAATATCAAAACTGTTAGCTACACGGAACAAATCACTTATAATGGAAAGCTCATCAGAATCTTGGAAGATTTCTCAACACAGACTAAGAAATCAAAAAGAGCTTGGGGTGAGCTACTTAAGTTCCTGAAAGAAAACAACTATCCAGATTGATATATCTTGCAAATCTATCTATCAAATTTAATGGAGAGATTAGATAATTCCATGACCAAGACAAACTAAAAATTCATTAAATCCAAATTAACCATACAGAGAATCTTGACAGATATTTTAGAGAGAGACAAAAGTGAACACAGCTTAACCACAGAAGAGAATAAACAAGCAGAGCAAAGGGGAAATGTAAGAATCCTACAGTAAGAAAACAACATGACAAAGATAAGCCGATACATATCAGCTATGTATTGACCCAGTGTAGTAGCACCCAACTATATAAGACAAATTTTAACCAAAATGAAGATCTAATGATCAAGAACATAATTTTATTGGGGGACTTTAAAAAACCCATTTACATAAAGAGATAGCTCAAACATGCAAAATATGAGCAAACAAGTAATAAAATTAAACTGAACTTGTGAAGAAGTAGGCTTAGTACAACTTGAAAGATTGTTCCACCCAACAGCATCAGTTTACATATTTTTCTCGGCTGACATGGAACATTTTCCAAAGTAGATTATATGTTAGCATATAGAACATGCTGAAGTAAATGCAAAGGAGTTGAAATTATTTCATGCATATTATCTCACAGTCCAGCAGACTCAAGTGCCTGTTTAGGCAGAGTGCAGTAGCCAGTATTTGATCCCTGGCACCACAAGCCACGCCAGCCCTGCCGCTGGGGGCATGCTGAGATGGCAATAAGACTGGGCATATTAGCATACACCTGTAATCCTAGTGCTTGAGAGGCTGAAAACAGGGAGATCATTAAGAGTCTATTCCACATAGTAAGAACTTGTAGACCTTATACTAAATACATATATATGTATATATATGTTTATATATATATATATACATATATATATGTGTATATATATATTACATTTAAGGCTAAAAATTCTTTAAGCAAATATTTGTCATGAGTATTGAAGGAAAGCTAAATCACAACAAATGATTGCATATTGCGATACAAGGACAACAAAATATTTTGTTTTCATTTTTTCCATCTTAGAACATAACTTCTGAACAATTTCAGTATTTCAGTAGTTACTACTTTACTGCATTTTATTATTTATTTATCTATCTATCTATTTATTTATTTATTTATTTATGTTATCAGGGATTTAACTCAGGACCTTGCACTTGCCAGGAAAGCACTTTTAATTTTTGTTAATTTAAGCAAAACTATTTAGAAAAGTATAGATTTGGAGGAATCATTGAATATTTTATTTAAAAACATAATTTAAATTATTGTAATTTAAATTAGGTTTCTGTTCAGCATCATTGCTTTTTGGAAACCTAAGCAAGGATACTGGGTTTGTGCCTGTCCACAGGAGAGGCTCAGTGGGAGACAGAGCTCTGTTCTGTAGCTCTGCACAGAACTAAGCATCTGTTTCTGAAAATGTAAGAATGTGGTTTGCATTTGGATCATTGCTTACAGTAATAAAAGTATTGCCAAGCAATGTAACCATCAATACTTATGAATTATTATTCCTTTCCTAAAATATTGGCTAAATTTACATATAGATTAAACCTGAAATTTACTAAATGTGATTTTCTTCCATTCTGATGGCTTGCTGACACCATATTTCGTGGGTAAGGCTTTTGCACAAAATGCCGTACATTTTCCCTTATGAGTGAAGACTTGCTCTTCCTGCCTTTGGAAGACCCCAAGGCACTAAAATGCAACTTGAATCTGAGACAGAAGAGAAGCATGTGTAGGACTGCGACTGAAGGACAGAATTTCGGATACATTTAGCTGACATGTAGCTTAAGTACACACTTCTTTTTCAAAGGGACTTTACAAAGAGTAAGTTCATGCTGAGATCCTATTTGACATCAGCTTTTTATCAACATGCTCTTGATTTTCCCCTCCTTGCAGAACATTTAAACTCCGTCCTGTGGTCTAACTCTAGCTACAAATAAACCCACACTCTGAAGATATTTTTTTTTTTTGCAAATTTGGTGGTACACTCTACCTTCTTTGGTGTAGTACACACATCCAGTTTCAAACATATTTGAAATGTGGCAGAGAAGAATAGAAGAAAATGATATTTGGAAATTAAAATGAAGCTCACTTAACACATGAGACCTAAGAAACACATAATAAATAATAGTTCATGCTAAGGTTACAGATACTAATAACTACATTGAAGGTCAGCCAGACAGCTTAGCAGACTAAAGCGCCTGCTTAGGCAGAGTGCAGGGACCAGGGTTAGATCCTAGCACCACAAGCCATGCTGGTCACATCCCCAGGGACGCTGAAAGCGAGATTGAGACCTGTAATCCTGGCACTTGGGAGACTGAAAACAGAAGAATCACTATGATCTATGGAGTGAGACCCTGCAGATCCTATAGACCCTGTCCTAAATACAAATAAAGCAAATAAAATAAAGTATGAAAAAAAAATAACTGGAATCTTATGTTTGATGTCAGCCTTAGATCATCACTGATTCAGTTTGTTATCTTCATGGAGAAAGTTCTAACCCATTCATAGAATATTATATACATGCAAACACACCCATGGTATGTAGCCTAAAAGCAGAAAACAGAACTGTCTTCTTTCACTGGATTCTTGCACAATTTCATCTAATATTTTTTTCCGCTATGCTTTTGGTAACAAAACCTTACTGTTGGCTTCTTACTTTACTCTCAATTTGCTTTTCTTCCAGAACTATGTGCTTAGTTAATTTTATAACTGATTACTTACATTTCAAGGAAAAACCATCTGTCACAGGACCTACAGTCTGGGCTCCCCCTACCAGTTCCTTTCTTCCCTGCGACAATAGTCCATGTGTTGTTCCTGTCCACACGCCATTTTCTTTAGTTATTTAAAGGAGTTTGTTGGGAATTGCAATATGGGTCTTCTTAAATTAGAATCGTGAAACATCATTGCAGTGTCGCTTTCCACATATCTAGGTCCATTACTTTTCCTTCTATAGCTAACTATCAGGAAGAACCAGGGGCAGATGATTCTCAGTGGGTTAGGAGTCCTTCTACTGGCAACAAATTTGACGTCTCCAAATGGCCAATTTATGATGATGAAAATTGGAGTTCAAGTAGATGGCACAAAAGAATTGACCACAAATCATGCATAGATATCAGTAAATTAGAGTTTTGATCTTTAAGTTATTTCTTGAAATGTGCTTTCCAGACCAGTAGGTTCCCTTTAGATTCAGGGTAAGGTCAGAGCTCCCTAAACTTGACTTTAGATAGATTAAGAAAAAGGTCTGAAGGTGGGACCTAGGACACTGATTTGTGAACCAGATTTCTGAACGATCATTGCACACATATTAAGTGTGAGAAGCACTGGCTTATTGCACCCAAATGATGGGAATTTCAAAGAGGATGTAAATAAAATACTTAAATGATTTTCTATCGACATACCAAAATCCTGGAAGATGAAATGTCTCCCTTTCTCCTTATATTCTCCCATAACTAGGGAACTTTCTTCCTGTATCCCAACAGAAGCTCCACCTTTTTTTCCCAGAGACCTGAAACGATAAAGCACAGCCCTGGTGGTATAGAAGTAAGTGTGCCTCAAACCATTGTATCTCTTCTTGGAAGCATGAAGAAATGTAGAACTTACAAACTGTAAATTAGATAACACAACAAACCAGTAAATGTGCAAGAGAGTTTATATTCCTCGAGCAGCCTAGCACACCTTGCCAGAGCAGCTCAGCATTGTGGCCTACTGTTTCCTCAGGGGCACTGCCGAACCAGAGTGAGGTGAACCAGTGCTGTGTTTCAGTACAGAGATCATGGAGCCAAAGCTGCCTGGCAGGGATGCCATCTTATTTCAAAGCAGCAATAGGATAGTCCTGGGTCACTTTAATGTGAATGTGAGGGAGTGGATGGAGGGAAAAGCCACACAGTTAGGGTGGATTGCTGGCAGCTGCGAAGCTGACAGGTGGAAGTTGGCTCAGAGGTAGAAGCTGGGACCCCACAGACTCTGCCCAAGTAGCTGACTTAGCCTAGCAACACAAGTAGGCAGGGAGCCTTAAAGGGAGCTAGCTATGGGGGGGGGGGGCACAGAAAAAGAACACAAGGCTTGGAAGGACCCAACTTTCCATGGATCTGGGGCTATTCCCCAGCTCTCCTACACCAGGGGCACCACAGCAAATGGAAAATGCCACAGAGAAAAACACAGCAAGGAGAAAAAGACATGCCAACTTTGTAGCTGAAGACTTATCCATCCCTTCCTCATTCACGGGCCACGGTCAGCCCCATACCCAGCACAAATCCTACTGTGTACTTGGAGTTGCACGACACATGTCTGTGATCTCACTTGGACACGACCACACAATAGTGAACATTAGAGGAATTTTATTATTTTCTCTCTTTTTGTTTGAGTAGTTTTCTGTCTGGTTGAGGTATTGCTGTTTGTGTTTTTATTTTTCACTATTTGGGTTTCTTACCTTTTTTTTTGTTTTGTTCTCTTCATCATTTTATTTTCTCCTGCAACTGTGTCTGTTGGTTTTATGATATGTTCGTGCGAGTGAACAAGGTCTTTTTGCTTTCTGGTTCACTTCAGTGCTCGTTAGCTTTCTCCTTTATTTTTATCTCTTGTAGGTTTCACCAGCTTCACAAACTTTGGTGAGCATCCTTTGGTTTCTAGCCTTACTCCTACCATATTTCTGACAACTAACGGTTCTGCTGATAACCCACTTCTATTATGGGCTATTGGACTATGTTGGGCTACTTCACTGAATTCAGGTACTTACAATATTTGAACTGGCATCGAGTATTAAAAGGTCATTTAAATTTTTTTTAATTTATGTATTTATTTGTACAATAATTAATACATTGCATAGTGTTGTATTCGTCATAGTTGTACAGAATACAAGCTGCAAACATGATTTCTTGTCTAAACATCATTAGTAGAAGTCTTTGTTTTCATTGCACAAAGAGAAATTAGCTGTATATATAGTCCAGTAGTCCATAACAGTAGTGGATTCTCAGCTCATCTGGCATTAGCAGAAGCTGTTGACTTGAGCCTTTTACAGCTCAGCATATTAACATGGCTTTCATCTTTATACCACCTGGCTAGAATTTTTTGCTAAATTGTTAAGACCAAGATAAAGCAAGACTTATATTTTTAAAAATGTAACTTTTATATCTGACAAGGCCAGTCAGATTTACCCTGAAACCATGTACTATCTTGTGCAGGACTTTTGTCAGTGTCAGCCATCTGGATGAATCACAGCCAGTGCCTTCATATAAAAGTGACTGTATCTTGAACATATACTCGTAAGTGAAATAAAACATGTACTAGCTCACAGAAAATTCTTAAGTGAATGCAAAAGAGTTCAGATTATCACATGCATATTGTCTAACCACAATACAACGAAATTATAAGTCAATGGCAAAAGACACCACAAAATAATAACATGTGGAAATCATATAAACATCTTCCTTAACAAACACTGGCTCACAGATACAATTAAAGAAGAAAATAAAGGCCATCTACAATTAAATGAGAATGCTAATAAAACATAGTGGCATTTATGGGATGTAATGAAAGCAGTCCTAATAGGGAAATATATAGCAGTAAATTTTCACATCAGAAAAAAAAAATAAATAAATAAAACAGAGCAAGCTCAAATAAACAGCCACATGTTAACCCTTCAACTTCTACAAAAAGAAGAACAAATCAGTCCCAAAGCTTATGTGAGGATGAAAGATATAAAGAGCAGAAACTAATGCAATTAAGACTAAAAAAATATTACAAAGAATCAATGAATTGAAGAGTTAGATCTTTGAAACATTTTTTCAAAACAGAAATCGCCTTAGTCAACTTCATAAAAAAAAAGAAAGATTAATGTCAGTAGTAATAATCCATTGTGAACTAACAATGGATCTTATAGAAATCCAGAAGGTTGTCAACATCTACTTTGATATCCTGTACTCTAATAAAATGAAAAACACAGGAATAAAAGAACACATTCATATATATATATATATATATATATATATATATATATATATAT